>QJPP01000423.1:0-207837 GCA_003996215.1 Jaltomata sinuosa
CAAAGAGGCAGATAATGTTGATTGGGTTGTCATACTGGACGCAGACATGATCATTCGAGGTCCAATCGTACCATGGGAGATTGGGGCAGAGAAAGGGAAGCCTGTTTCTGCGTATTATGGGTAAAACCAAATTCCCATTTTTCCCATTTTTAGTTTCACTATTTTAGTAAGATCTTGATGTGGAAACAAAAGAATTTCTTGATGGAAACAAAGATAATTTGCAATCACGTCCTACAAATATGTAACTTAACGATTACTTGAACAATATATGTCCAGGTAACATCTACATTTCTCAAAATATGTCAAGAAAACATCCTAGACTTGTGCTCATTGACTGTAAAGATCTGCATAACCAAATTGAACTAGAAAGGGATTAAGAAAAGGAATAATCCCTTGCACTTCCTCTAAAGATTAGTATCAGCTCATCAACTTTTATTGCACTTGGCATGTGAAAGCTGATTCCTGATTCAAGGAAAGCCATAAACTTCAAAGAATTTAAAACCCACGTGAAAGATGTTTGTTAGAGGACCATTTTGGTGGTTTCTTGACAACCTGCAGCATCCCTTTTCAAATTGTCACAATCCTGAATTATATAAACCTTCTTGTCACATTGATTGTTTATCGGAATCCTCGCCCTCTACCCTCTATTATTGAGGAGTTGATTCAAAAGAGTTTATTTTCTAATTAGGTATTTAATTGGATGCGATAATATTCTTGCAAAGCTGCATACAAAGCATCCTGAATTTTGTGACAAGGTTGGTGGGCTATTAGCCATGCATATAGACGATCTTCGAGCTTTGGCACCCCTATGGCTTTCAAAGACTGAAGAAGTACGGGAAGACAAAGCTCACTGGCCAACCAACTATACTGGTGATATCTACGGAACAGGGTGGATCAGTGAGATGTATGGATATTCATTTGGTGCTGCCGAGGCAAGTTGTTTCAATTGTTCATCTTTTATTTTACAGATATCTGTTGCTGTTTTTCTAAGATTTATTAAGATTATATATATATCCTTGATGTTTGATTTGTCAGGTAGGACTCCGGCATAAGATCAATGATAACTTGATGATATACCCTGGCTATGTTCCACGAGAGGGTGTTGAACCTATTCTTATGCATTACGGCTTGCCTTTTAAAGTTGGAAACTGGTCATTCGATAAACTAAAACATCATAAGGACAATATTGTCTATGATTGCAACCGGCTCTTCCCTGAACCTCCTTATCCCCGAGAGGTAAAATTTAATGTGCACCATTAAACTACATCACCTTAGTCTATGCATATTATAAATTTATCTTTGTTTCTTACCAGCATGGCTTCCATTTTGTGAACGACTCAGCTGAATATGCTCTGAAGGAAAAAATTCAATGTCAATTGATACTAAAACTTGTTAAATGACAAATTCACTTATACAGTAAGTGCAGTTGGTTGGGGTGAGCGAAAGAGTATGTTTAATGTTGTTCCCTTCTATGGGTGATGTATCTACCACCATGTCACCTATGTTTATTCCAACATGTTTAAAAAGCAAGATTGATGAAGTAAATTAGGCCGACTTGAGCTGATATAAGCTATGCTATCTGTTAAATCTTTCATAAACTGAGATACTTTCTTAAATTTCTTGTCAGTCATTTGTCTTCAAAGTGGTGGAAATGAGGATGTTGAGATGGATGTGTAGGCATACTAGGTGAGATAGGATTAGGAACGAAGATGTTCGGGACAAGGTGGGAGTGGCCTCCGAGGTGGACAAGACGAGGGAGGCGAGGTTGAGATGGTTCAGGAATGTGAAAAGGAGATGACCAGTGAGGAGGTGCGAGAGGTTGGTTGTGGTGGGTATGAGGAGAGGTAGGGGTAGGCCGAAGAAGTACTGGGGAGAGGTGATTATACGGGATATAGCACACTGAAGCTTACCAAGGACATGACCTTAGATGGGAGGATAGGGAGATCGAGGATTAGGGTAGAAGAGTAGTAGGTAGTCGAGCATTGTCTAGTTCTTCTCATCTGTATTGTTATTATTACTCTCTTACTATGTCTTCAATTTTATTTTTACTTACTATCTTAGTCACTAAAAGAGTTATTTGGATCATTCATTCTGCTAGGCAACTTGCATTCTATTTTCTTGCAACGTTCATTAGAATCTCTTTGATTTTTTGCTTCTTGCAGGTAACACAGATGGAACCTGATCATAACAAAAGGAGGGGTCTGTTTCTGAATATAGAGTGCATTAATATCATGAATGAGGGCCTTTTGTTACAGCATGCTGCCTTTGGATGCCCTAAGCCAAAGTGGTCAAAGTATCTAAGCTTCCTAAAGAGTAAAACATTCGCTGAACTAAGTCGGCCAAAACGTTTGACTGCCGAAAGCAGACAGATGATGGAGGTTGAAATTCATAAAGAAGTTAATAATGAGCCTGAAAAGCCACACCCAAAAATCCACACCATTTTCTCTACAGAATGCTCACCTTACTTTGATTGGCAAACAGTGGGGCTTGTCCACAGTTTTTACAAGAGCGGTCAGCCAGGGAATATCACAAGGCTTCTAAGCTGTACAGATGAAGATTTAAAGCAATACAAAGGCCATGATCTAGCTCCCACCCACTATGTACCATCCATGAGCCGACATCCATTAACTGGAGATTGGTAATCTACTGTTTCCTGGTTTTTCTTTGTCTTGTTAATACATATGGCCTTTTGATCAAAGACATCTTTCACATTCGGTGATTTTTGAAAAGGAAATGAAACAGAGTAGTCAGAACGCTGGAGAGAGCATAAAATTATTAAATGAGCATTCGTCACTCACCTCCCGGATCTGATGTGATCCAATTCTAAATCTGAATTGAAGCTGATTTAGAGCTATACATCTAGTTCAATCTAATCTGTTTAGTAGAAGTTTGAATCTAGTAACTTAAACCTTGCTTAGCAGATTCACTGATCTAGATATTTGTATAAAGACTTGTTTAGTAATACATTGTTAACAACATATTGTATGTAAATATTGTGTTATATGATATGTACAAAGGAGGAGTTTTAGGAGCAACTTTGTCCCAAGGATCTAGTTTTTGCTTATTTCAGGTATCCAGCAATCAACAAACCGGCTGCAGTTCTTCATTGGATGAATCATGTGAAGACGGATGCTGAATACATTGTAATTCTTGATGCCGACATGATCATGAGAGGACCAATAACACCATGGGAATTCAATGCAGGTCGCAGCCGACCTGTTTCAACTCCTTATGAGTAAGGGTTATAAGTTTGTGATTTTCATTTTCATTCTATTGGAGGATTGCTTGTTACAATCTATGTTGCTCTGACTCTTCAAAAATGCCGATGGGTGCATGTCGGACCCTCCAAAAATAGTGCATTATTGGAGGATCCAACACGGGTGGCGGCAGCATTATTGGAGAATCCGAGCAACATAGATTACAATTGTTTCAGCGAATCAATTCTTGCCTTATATTCTTGCATGAAATTCTCATTGCACAGATTTTTACCAGTCTACTACTTTTGTTCCTATTATGAATCAGCTACCTTATCGGCTGTGACAACATACTGGCAAAGCTCCACACTCGCCATCCTGAAGCTTGTGACAAGGTTGGGGGGGTAATCATTATGCATGTAGATGATCTACGGAAATTTGCGCTGCAGTGGCTGCACAAAACAGTGGAGGTCCGACTTGATAGATCTCATTGGTCCAAGAACATAACAGGAGATGTGTATGAAGCTGGCTGGATTAGTGAGATGTATGGTTACTCATTTGGTGCTGCAGAGGTACTTTTCTAGGCTTATTATAAAAAATTAGTTCTCTTAATCAGTTTATGAAGCATCCAACTGATGCACTGGATGCCAAATAGCAAGAATTTTTGACTTGTTATAGCTGCTGTACTCTAATCTGCAATCTGTCTAATCTGAATTTTGATGTTGTGTAGTTGAATTTGCGGCATGTAATAAGCGATAAGATTCTGATATACCCCGGATATGTTCCTTCGCCCGGTGTTGATTATAGAGTCTTCCACTATGGCTTGGAATATAGGGTTGGTAACTGGAGCTTTGACAAAGCAAACTGGAGACACACCGACTTGGTTAACAAATGCTGGGCTAAGTTTCCTGATCCCCCTAATCCATCATCACTTGATCAAACTGACAACAATTCCCTACAGCGCGACTTGCTTAGCATAGAATGTGCAACGACGTTGAATGAAGCTCTTCGTCTACACCACGAGAGAAGAAAATGTCCAGATCCTAACACTATTTCCACGCCCAAACGTGAAAGAGTAAATCAGGACAGAGTCGATGAAAGTAGAACCAATGCTGAAACAAGAACCAATGCTGAAACTAGAACCGACACTGAAACAAGAACTGATGCTGAAGCTAGAACCGATGCTGAAACTAGAACCAATGCTGAAGCTAGAACCGATGCTGAAACTAGAATGGCTGTCGAAACTACCAATTCAAGGAAGTTTGGAAACGTTGACGATGTTCAGGCCTTGAGGCACGATGACACGCCCAAAAATATTTCTCAACAATCCTCCCAAGCTGAAACGTCAAACGGGACATTCACTTCCATGAGATTTTGGATCATGATTTTGTGGGCGGTTTCAATCTTCGGCTTCTTAGGTGTCGTCATGTCCGTCATGCTTAGAGGCCGTAAGGGATTGAAAAAGAGAGGTAAAGGTTACAAGTCTAAGAGAAGAACTACATATTCTGGTTTTTGGGATACAAATGGACAGGATAGGCATCTACGCAACGCTGAAACAGCATAGGAAGCTCTGTTCTTGGTACAAATGTCAAAAGTTCTTTGCACATCAAACATGATCATTCGCGACAAGGTCCGTGTAAGTTCATTATCTTAGAAGAGACAAAAGAAAACATTTCGTTTAATCGAGTTAGTATTTGGTCCTATGCTGCTGGATGGAATGGAAGATGTTTTTGTTATGTTCAGTTGATTGGTCAGTGTCATTATATCAACTTCACATGAAGCTGTTAGTCTGCATTTGCCTAAATAGGTATAGCTAGCAACAAACATAATGTTTGTACAAGTTCAGAACTAGAGTTTTTTTTTTGGCCTAATGCTGTTTTTTTTTTTTCAGAAAAAAGGGTAGTAAAGTATCTCTTTGTTTAAAATAATTACAATTCTTTTGTATTGTAATTTTCTGCAGGTTTAAGTTTCATAAGTATAATAACCAATAAGTTTCATTTCAAGTTGTGTTCTTTAAACTTATATACGGTCAGACCTTTCTGTGACCATCATCGTCTATAACAATATTTCAATATATAATGGGCCAAGTTCTTTTTGGAATCGGTTTTTCATGTTATATTATATGTTCTCTAAAATAATATTTCGTTATAGCAATCAAATGATATCTGGACAGGCAGCATAAATTGCTTCTATTTCTAAATAATAAAAATTGTATAATTTTAGTTTTACTCATTCTCTTAAATATATCATTTTTTTTTCTTTTCTTCATACTAAAAAGAATGGGTCAGACTAATTGGTGGGCATGTGCATCACGTTTGCAACTGTTCAAAAATGATGAAAGATGGGTGAAGGAAAGTGAGAAAAAATAAACAAAAGTAAATATTTCAGGTATTGGACCAACCTTTCTTGTGCCCCCTCCACCCCACTCCACCCAATCCAATACCCATAGAGGGTTTATTGATATTTTGATCAAACTTTCTAAAAATATTGTCGCAGTCATGCTAGATCCTCCAAAAATTACTATTTTTAGAGAAGAGAAAATGCATAAAGTCCCCCCTAAAGTTGGACGTGATTTGAAACTAGACACCTAAAGTTTGCGAGGGTCATATTACACCACTAAACAAGTTTGAACTGATATTATTACATTCTTTTTAGACCAGTCCCAATTTTTAAAAAGTTAGTGTTAGTCACGCACCAATCCTTGCTTGACACATATAAATTTAATTAAAATGTTACTTTTTTTTTTGTTTTTAGTGTTTCTTTTTATTTTTCTTTTCTCATCTGACTTTTTGACTTCCACAAGTGACCCCCACCCCCTTCCAGGTTGTACTTCAACCCTTCACCCTCCCCCGTATTCTTTCTTTCTTCTTCTTTATCATCTAACCCCTCTCTCCTTTCATGGTCATTGCCATAAAGAGTGTTTCAAAAAAAAATCATATTACTTTTTACTTTTTGTTGAGTTATAATAGTAAAAAAGTAATTAATTTTTTTTAATCAATTAATTTATCTCCTTTTGATAACTTTAATAAAATTAAAAATGAAGACTTTAAAAAGAATTAACGAATTCTCTAAATTTTTAAGGAGCTGAATTGAAGCTTCGGTTAAAAAAGTTAAATGATGCCTCCTAACTATCTTGAAATCTAATGGGTTTTACAAAATTATTCGAAATGTAAGAAATTTTTTTAGATAAAATTTTAGAGTTAAAATGTGGGTGGAATTGTGATAAATATGGTAGAAATAAAAGTGGGATGGGGTGAGGTGGGGTGTCTGATGGAGAACACATATCTTTGAAGAAGAAAGAAAATAAGAAAAACAATTGAAATTAATAAAAGAAATACTACATTTTTTAAAAAGAAACTTTATTCATAGCTGGCGATTTTTAATTGGTTTGAGACAATCGATTTTATCACTCACGCTCCTCTCTTGCGTGATAGTACAACTGCTGAGAAAAATGGGTCAAATGGGGTACTTATTATGATCATAACTAGTTTCGTGGGGTAATAGGACCCCCGTAAAGTTTAGGTGTCTACATCAAAATCAAATTCAACTTTAGGAGGGATTTTATGCATTTTCTCATGGGCGGAGGAAAGTGAGGAAAAAATAAACAAAAGTAAATATTTCAGGTATTGGACCAACCTTTCTTGTGCCCCCCACCCCACCCAATCCAATACCCATAGAGGGTTTATTGATATTTTGATCAAACTTTCTAAAAATATTGTCGTAGTCATGCTAGATCTTCCAAAAATTATTACTTTTAGAAAATTTGGCATGTATGATAATTCTTTAAAAAAAATATAACTTTTGAGTTAAAACTACTGAATTCTGTTGAACGTTCTATTATGGCTCCTGCACTTATAGATAACGAGTCATTTGAAACCTTACAAGTAGAAATTAGATAGTAGTAACATATTTATAGATTTTATTTCATGAATGATCACTCAATTTTTCACTTTATCCTACCAAAGTTACTAAATTATTTTTTATAACGAGAAAGTCACTCAATTTTAATTGAGTATCATAAAAGTACTCACTAAACTATTTTCTATAATCAAAGGGTCATTCAGCTTTATCAAATAGACGAAAGATTTTCAAGATAACGAATCATTTAGAATACTATATAGACATATGTTGTGCATGCATTAATATTATTGTGTTATACCTTCATGTTGATGTTATTTTAGTTATATGATCTTTTTGCAAAGATGAGTACGAAAATAACATAAGTATATCGATCTGTAAAAACAAATATACAGAAAATACGTATGATGTAATTATCTTTCAATCAAATATTTGTCCTACGTGGCAAAATGTTATTGGTATTTCAAGAATCTGCCAACGTGACAACATCCTCCATATTCTTACCAAAATTTCAAGAATGTTTAGTTTTATTTAACACTTAATAATATTCTTTTATAAAAACAACATGACATATTTAAAATTATGAAAATTAAAAAAAACCATAGTTGATATGTTATACACATATTGATTTAAAATCATAATATTTAACTTTTTTATATATATTTTTAAGCTTTATATTTGATAAAATTAAGACAGATAAAATGAAACAGCTCGTAAATATATTAGCAAATTGGATAAATACAACGAATTCGTACTGGATGAGGGCCACTTCACGTGAAGGGGCTTTAAACATGTTTTGTTTTGTTCAACATTAAAAAAAAACTAGTTTTGGATACATTAATATTAGAAAACATTACGTGATGATATAAGCTAAGGTCTTATACTAAAAAAAATACATATTATAGTGATAGTTTGAGGTTTCATACATATTATCTATGCGAATATAATTGGAAAAACAAAAATTTACTTTTATGTTGAAGTCTTTCTTGTTGGAAGGCTGAGGGCGCCTTGCATGTTTTGGAAAAAATCATGCTTTGTATCTGAAGTTATTGGCCCATGGTTTCTTGTTTAAGAAATAGATAATTTTATATCCAATTGTATAAAGGAGGGCGCAAATTGATGAATAGGAGATGTTGAGATTTAATCTTTAGAATCATGTGGCTAAGAGGTTGGTGTTAGAGATATTATATATGTACGGTAATACAATGTATTTTATTATTATTATCCATGCGAATATAAAGTATTTAGCTATAAAATTATTGTATAGATACGAATATACTTATTATATGTATGAATATAATGTATTTTTATAATTATTATGCGTGTGAATACAATACATTTCACTTTATTTTGAAATTAAAATGCTACTGCATTTCATAATTAAGTAAAATCTCATTATTTATGAAAATTTCTCTTAATATTAATCCTCAATTGCTAGTCTATTATAAACGTTATTTAATTATATAATTCCTTTTTTAATAAGGGATCATCAACAAAGAATAACATAGATCTTTGTAATTTTATTTTCAAATTATTCAAATTATAAGTTATATAAAAGAATATTTTTCTCTATTTTTCCATCATAACACATACTCATCCCACATGGCGAAATGTTATTGGCATATCAAGAATCTTTCCACGTGACAATACCTTCAAAATGAATTACCAGAACTTTCTATCCAATCAAATAAATGCCAACATTTGTTAGATAATAGAAATACCACGATATGTTTAAAGTTATAATATAAGGTCACAATATTCAAAAGTCTTTTTTATTTTTTAAATTTTTTATATCAAATCAAAATTGGACAAACAAAACTGAATCGGAAAGAGTATGTTATATATACATATATTTAATTTAAAAAATCATAAGATTTTTTTTTTAAAAAATAAAAGTAAAATAAATAAAATGAAACAAGATAATATAATATATATATATATATATATATATATATATATATATATATATATATATATTTGATATTAATTGGAATGATATGGAGTTTTCATACTATGAGGGGCCACTTCACGTGAAGGGGCATTTAACTTATTTTGTTTAACATTAAAGACAAACAAGACTAAATCATAGTTAGTACATATCTTATTTTGTCATCTATCATTTTGGCCTTATTGATTATTAGTACTTTATTATTATAAAAGTTGATCAAAATAATCTTAGTACTTATTTATATCCTAAACTATCATGTTAATAGTAATTAGTACCACAAATCAACTAACAATACGAGACATATATGATTCCATTAAGGTCTTTCTAGATGATTAATTAAGACCTAATAAGAAATAAATGCAATTCGACATCAACTATATATAGCTTAATATTTTTACGACAGAGGTTAGATTATAACCCCCCCCCCCTCCCCAGCTCTGCCCCTGGTAACTCACACAAGGTGTGACGTAATAGTCGATGAGGTGTGAGGAGGACCATGAGGTTGTACATTCGAATCCTAGCAGAGGTTAAAAATATATATATATTAAGTGGTTTTTTCTCTATTTGTCTAAGCTATGGTAAGCAGCATTATTAATACCCATGCTAGTAGGAGGAAACAAATATCCGATAAAATAATTGAGGCTCGTGTAAGTCGATCGGTGGATAATACTACTCATACCTTTGCTAGTGGAAAGATATAGATATCTGGTAAAAATAGTTAAAGTGCGTGCAAACTAATTCCGGAAACCACCATCATTAAAAAGATTAAACAAAGTTAATCCCAACCATAACATTACTAACAAGTCATATGGACACTAATAAATCAAACCAATTAATTAGTATTTGCCTAAGTTAATTAGAAGAGGGAAAGTTGAGAATTATGACACTTTGCATGCATGCAAAGACCAAACCACCAGTCCAACTTCCAATTTCAAAGTCAACACTTTCTATCTTCATTTATTTTTTATTATATAAACACACACTCTATTCACTTCCCAAAATACAACCACCCCATATTATACCTTCTTCACATAGTCTCCACCCAAAAAAAACACATTAAACTATAGAATATAATACTAAAAATATAGAATTATGGGAAAGCCTTGCTGTGATAACAAAAAGGAAATGCATAAAGGAGCTTGGTCTAAACAAGAAGACCACCAACTCATTGATTATATCACCAAACATGGTGAGGGTTGTTGGAGAAACTTACCTAAAGTTGCTGGTAAGTAATTTCTTTTTTATCGTTCTGTGAGTTCAACTAAATCTATTCGTTTCTATCTGAACTACGTGTACATTTGCTGACTCTAAATTATGAATTCGCCTTTGATTAGGTCTGCTTCGTTGCGGGAAAAGTTGCAGACTAAGATGGATGAATTATCTTAATCCGAATCTAAAAAGAGGAAATTTTTCTGAGGATGAAGATGATCTCATCATCAAGCTTCATGCTCTTCTTGGCAACAGGTAATTTTTCCACTATTTATCCCTTAAAAGGATTTTAGATTTGTTTTCTTTGAATAATATAAACTATTTGAAATTAACTATGAAATTCGTAGTTAAATAGTTCATAGCTAATAGTAAGATTTTTCGATAATCTGTCACTATTCGTTGTTGAATAAGATTAGCGACAAATTTTTACTATTTAATGCATGACAAAAAATTTACTATTTGTTGAATGATTGACAATGCAATAATCAGTTTCACTATATGATGCTTGTTCATTATTTCTTCAGTTTCAATTTATGTGATGTTGTTCGGTTCACTCATCAGGGAGATTAAGAAAAAAATAAAGTCTTTGGAATTTATTATATATCTTAAACAAGTCAAGATAATATTTTTATGTCTATAAAATGTGAAGTTTAAGTTAAAAATTTCTAAAAGATAAAAGAGTGTCACAAGAATAGAACTCGATGGAGTTTTTTTATATATATGCACTTAGATTATTTTTTATTTTTTATTGACATTTAATTTTTAGGTGGTCCCTAATAGCTGGAAGATTGCCAGGAAGAACTGATAATGAAGTGAAGAATTATTGGAATTCCCATTTGAGAAGAAAACTTATAAAAATGGGAATTGATCCAAAAAACCATAGGATTTCTCATTATCTTCATATAAAAAACCTTGAATTTTCCCAAGAAAAAGATGGAGTAATCTCTGATGCTGCAAGTTCTTGTGCTAATAATGATCAACAAACTACAAGTTCGTTGCCTGATCTCAATTCACTTCCATAGAATAATATCGATGACGTTCTTGATTATCTCCTACGAGAATTAACTAGTTGATAATATATACTATGGTTGGCTCGGACACCACCGTTATGAGAAATAAAAAAAATAATGTGCACCATGGTTGAGAATATGAACTCAACATTTTTATATAAGTACTATGTATGGTTGTTAATTATTATTGGACTATATTGTTTAGTTATCGTCACATTTACTATATATCAATTTAAAGTACTAGCACTTCTCTTTCTATTTTATTCCTAGAGCTAGAGCTATTGAGGGGAGGATTCATGATCTGAACGTTATGGGCTCGAGTTTAGAATTTTATTATAGAGCTAGAGCTATTGAGGGGAGGATTCATGATCTGAACGTTATGGGCTCGAGTTTAGAATTTTATTATAAGTTATGGTAATTAAGTTATATTATTTTAATATAAATATTCGATGCAGGAAAGTATTTAAGCTTTTTCTTGTTTTATTTTTTATCTTTTCTTCATATAAGTAATTTTTTATAAGAAGGATTGGATAATATGTGGCCAAATGATAGTTTAATTTGTTTCTTGGTGAGAGCAACTACTCAATAAATGTTCATTGTTCATAGTACACTACATGCATGCAGATCCACAATAATATGTCAGTGTACATTAATTGTTGCAATAATATTTTGTGAATATTAGGTGTAAACCTAGCTAGCCTAAATTTACATTTTGTGATATATCACATCAAGAGCAATTTCTTGGGCAATTCCTAGGTAGGGATGAGTGGTTGGGGATCTTTACCTAAAAGCGTCAAATTTACTGGTTACTTTTTTTAACGGATATACATTAGATTATATACTCATTATATACGATTATACACATATATATATACTCGATTATTGTTGAGAGCAACTAATTAGGGTGTCAAATGTTTGGATCGAACTAAATTAAATTTGAACACACGAAAACATGTTAAAGTCAATTCAAAGGGTGTGTTTGGTATGACAGAAAATATTTTCTCGAGAAATAAGTGATTTTCTTAGTTAATTTCTGGTGTCCGCTAAATTAGCAAAAAGTATTATCTCTAAAGTATTTACACATAATCTAGACAAATAGTATGAAGGTGGAAATAATCACTCTTTCAACATGTCCAAGACAAATTTCCTTTGGGAGATGATAACACCTTCATCTGTGTACAACACTTCCAATATGCAAGAAATAGTGGAGTTTTCCAAGATCCTTGATCTTGAATCTATCATGGAGAAAAGCTTTTTAATTCACTGATTTTTTGGTAATTGGTTTTTCGTGTGTGTTAATTCATGTACTTTTTAGATTATGTGCGATTGATTGTGTTTTCGCTCAAATTTAATAGACTTCTTTTCTTCAATCAAATTGGGATCGAAGAACAAGACTTTATATTGAGACAAGATTAGAAAAAACTTAAGCTAGAACTTCGCAGGAGAAGCCGCTTTGCATTGTAGGCTCGCTCCTACTTGTAACTAAACATGCTTCTATATCCTCCCGCATCCGCGGGGGAAACAAAACTAAGAGTCAATCGACTCCTTCGCAAGTGACTTGAAAGCCAGACAGACGCTTTAAGAAGGTGCTAGTTGACTTTTCTTTTTCTCGAAAGGGGGCCTTTACTTAAATTACGAACGTTGAACCACTTTGCGACAACTGAATCTTGATGGGAAATCATAGATTTCTAATAGGAAAGAAAAAGCCCAATTACAAAAAAAAAAAAAAAAGGTTCATCCGCGACGACCTATTAAATAATGTGTATTATTTTTGAAAGATAGCGTATCTTTTTAACTCGATAGGAGCCACTAAACAGGAATCGAGGATTTTTTCTGTTATTCGTGTGTGTTAGTACATGAATTTTTTGGAATATGTGTGATCGGCTGTGTTTTCGCTCAAATTTTGTGGTTTCGTCCGCGACGGCCTATTAAATATGCACACTATTTGAAAGGCGGACGTAGCTTTTTATACTCGATGTGAGCCACAAAACAGGAATTGAGGATTATTTTTTCCAATTTTTCGTGTGTGTGTCCATGAATTTTCTTGGATTCATGTGACCAGTTATGTTTTCGCTCAAATTTTATAGGTTCGTCCATGATGAGCTATTAAATGATGCGTATTATTTTTCAAAAGCAGACGTTAATTTTTTTACTCGATATGAGCCATGAAACAGGAATTGAGGATTTTTTCTATTTTTCGTGTGTATTAGTCCATGAATTTTCTGGGATATGTGCGGTCGACTATTTTTCTTTCAAATTTTGTCGGTCCGTCTGTGATAACCTATTAAATGATGCACATTATTTTTGAAGGACGGGCATAGCTTTTTATACTCGATATGAGTCATGAAATAGAAATTGAGGATTTTTTTAAATTTTTCGTGTGTTAGTTCATGAATTTTTTCTTAGATATGTGCGACCGGCTGTGTTTTCTCTTAAATTTTGTTAGTTAAATCATGAATAGGGACTCACTTTGGTCAATTTATAAATCTTATTGGTTGAATTTAATTTATGTCATGTGTTCTTAATTCAAATCAAAACTTGGAGAAAATAGAGAAAAGAGAAACAGAGAGGAGCCCATCCAACTTTTCTCACAATCAAAGAATATGTAGTATCGCGAGTGAGACCGCTCCTTCTTTAATTAATGGCCTTAGTTTCGATAGTAGGGAGTGGACCATCCACTATGGTGCAGATTTTGATTAATCGAATTTCAATGTAGGTATCAAACGTGAAATAAAAAAAATAAAAATATACCAAACTTTTATCTAAGAGGTGGTAATTAAATTGGACAAAAATATGCAAACATAACTCAACAAATAATGGCTTCTCAATTTCATCACACCAAATATACACGTGCATTAATTTTTCTTCCTTTTTAGGGAAAAAAAGAAGAAGAAAGAAGCAAGCACATAGTACAACACTTCTTTCTTGTTTTGCATCGATGTTCGGTATTTGTTTTGAAATCTGACTAATTTAAATTCATGCATTGCAGGAGCACTTTCAATAAGATTTTTTCCATTTTCAAAATTCAAATTCGAGATCTCTGATTAAAAATAGAAGAATTCCAACTATCTCACCACAACTCTATCGATTGGAGCTTGTATTTTTCACTAAATTGTCTATGCTAGAGGTATTAAACATCAACGTTAGAATAAATTTTACATAATTATAATTATTAGATAGTTCTACCTAAATATAATGTCACGTCGACCGCACAATCACATGATCGAGCATTTATGGCAAGATCTAAGTCCTGAGTTAGGCGCCTTTTTTGTACGCGTGCATGCATCTCTAAGCTATCTTTAGTATGGTAATAGTAAATCGAGCCCCATATTATCACTTTGATATCTCCATATATATAGATTGTTGAGATTAACTAGTTTAAATATACTCTTATTAGGTGTGATAATGTTCATTTTGATCAAACTCGCACGATTTTTCTTAAATGACGGTCCCGCATCATTAAAAGTATTTCTACACCTTAAGAATATATAACTTTTCAATCTTTTTAACTATCAATGTGAACTTTATTCGCACACATATTTAACACATTTTCCTTTAGAGCTTAGCGCTCTTTAAAAAGAATGACAAATTTCTCTTGTCAAATGGCATGACTTGTTGAAATATGAGTGAAAAAATAAAAAGTCAAGTGAAATTCTCGCAATTAGTACTTATTCAAAAGGATAAATTTGACATTTTACATACATCAGACACATAATATATTTTTTTAATTTCTTAAACTTTGTGCTCGATCAGTCAAACACCTCATATAAAATGGGATGAGAGAGACTATTTCCTTCAAAGTATCCACCAAAGACAAACACTAAAGAAAAAAATGAGCAAGGATAAAATGCAAGAAGCTTGGCCAAAAGATGATGGTAAGTACATTTATATTTTGTTTAGGATTATTTATTGTATAGAAAATGAGATTATTTATTTTAGGTATAATTTCAGGATTATAATTTTGAGATAATTTTGTTTTGATTAAATGATCGCTAACATAATATATGTCTTTTAAATTTGTTTTGTGTCTTTTAAATTTGTTTTGTGTTTATAAGTATGCTTTGTCGTTACGGTGAAAGAGAGAAATTTCTTAGGAAGAAGATGATCTCATCATCAGACTTCATGCCTTCCTTGGCAACAGGTTTATGAAGCCAACTCGGGCTCATATGACATGACCGATTAGTAGATTCACTTAAAAAAATTTCATGCATCATATGCGATATACATGATGCATAATATATATATACAATTAAAACAAATCTATTGATTGATCATGTCTACGTTTAATTATTTTGAATTCGATATAAATTTTCATGTATATATTTAGTTGAATTTTATAGTATTAATTTCTTTTATTTTTTACATTTTAAGTGGTCATTTATAGCGGAAAGATTTATACCATGGCACAGTGGTAATGAAGTGAAGAACTACTGGAACTTCCATCTGAAATTAAAACTTACAAAAATGGGAAATCGATCCAATGAATTATCGTATACATGAGTATATTCATAAGAAAAACCTCGAGTTTTATTCGTTGAAAAATAAAGAATTTGATGAAGAAATTTCTGATGCTGAAAGTTCTTCTACACAGTAATATACCATCTTATTTATTGTTTTTTTTTTAAAATTTTTATATCTCTTTTGCATTGTTTTTATTATCTTTATGATTAATCATAAAAAAATAAATTGATTTGATATAAATATCGGATGAAAATGAAAAAATGTTCTTGGAATTGCCGTGAGGACTTGGAGGACCCATAATTCACTTTCCAATCTTAAAATATTAATAAAATTGAACCAATAATTGGAAAGGATATATAAAATAAATAAAGTTTAATTAGCTACTAGTATATCTTTACAGCTTCTCATGAGCCAAAAATAAAAAAGAATAAAATATTCTTCTTCCAACTGTATTTTTTTAAAAAAAAAGAATTTCCTTCTTTCCTAAAATTAGTTTGCTTTACAACTCAACTACGCGTTGAGTAGAATTTGTGATATTATTATTTATTTACACCATTCAATAATATCGTGGCGAGATAGTTGAGATCCCTCCATACATTAACTTGATATGTCAGTTCGAGCTGCCTTTTAAGAATAGAAAATTTCTTGGTAAAGAATTAAAGAGTTGAACACTTCCTTAATGAATCTACTCGACACAAATTTGAATTAATGAATCAGTGGATTATGGATACGAGATACTCAAATTAATTATATAAGAAGTTATATATTCTTTATGAGGTGGGAAAGAACTGGAAATTTATTTTTTTTGCAACTTGGTTGGCCGATTCTTTTGCCAAAACTTTTATTTTACGAAATCGGTGAAATTTGTTACTATAAAAATATATTGTTTCTGTATTTATGACTTCCTAAAAAATTAATATTATTACTATATATAGAGTCAAATATATGGATCTTTTTTTTTATATATAAATTTGTCAAACTCTTGGAAAAATAAATTTAACTTAAAGATATTGTATTCAAAATGATACTTTTACGTAATTTCTCAACGTATAAATTTTATTTCAAAGAATTTAAATATTTGCAATAAGCGTGAGAGTGTACAATAATTTTTAGAAAGTTATCATGAGAAATATATAATACAATGCAATAAATAACAAGTGTGTGAACATCAGAACATGATATAATCGTCTTAAAATTTTAGTTTGAGAGATTGTTTGCTTGGACGAATTAGAAAAACGTAATTCTAGCGTGAAATTTTATAAGTGAAGTCTTGGATGGTTAGGATATACATAGAATTTATCGCTATCTCTATGGATAGAAAGACTGTTTTCGATAAACCATCGAATCAGAAAAAAATAAGAATTTGAAGCACGACATTAAGTTCATCTAATTCAATTTACCTTGAAAGATTAATTAAATTAAATTTTAAAAAAATAATAAGTATCACATAAATTGAAACGGGAAAGTAATAATCAACCACAAATATCAGATCTACTAGTACAGTGTAACCTAATCAAAATGTTCTTTACTAAGAGACAGAACATCAAGAATTAGTATAAATTGACAGCTGATAGAAGCTGGCTTTTTCTTTGGTAATATTCTTAAATATTCAAATATAGTTGACAAAATCAATGTTGATATAGGAATTTTCTCAAATAAATATTCTCTCCGTTTTAATTTATTTATCTTGCTTCCCTTTTTAATTCATTTTTATGTCTTTCCTTTTTTTACAACTTTTTAATTCTAAGGTCCTGTTTGGATTAACTTTTATTTTTTGGCTTATTTTAGGCAAAAATAGCTTAAAAAGAAGTGCTTAAAATCACTTTTTCATTTTACCCAAACACTTCAAAAGTGCTTGAAAGCTATTTTGGCTTAAAAACACTTAAAATAAGTCAATCAAACAGGCTCTAACTTTTCACGTGAAATATTCAAAATCACAAAATTCAAAGATCTTTCCTTATTTTCTTAAATATCATATCAAATCAAAATCAGATAAATAAATTTAAACGGCGGGATAACAATTATACATAAAAAATTAAATTACTCAATGGTTTCCTCCCTCCAAATTAAAATATTTCTCAAATAAATATTTTCCCCGTCTTAATTTGTTTGTTTTACTTTTTTTTAATTCGTTTAATCTTTTTAATAATTTTTAAATTTTAATTTTTCGCATGACATATTTAAGACCATAAAATTCAAAGATCTTTTCTTATTTTTAAAATGTCGTATCAAATCAGAATCAGACAAATAAACGGAGAGAGTAATTTCACCATTATACACAAAAATTGAGTAAATTACTCCATAGTTTCCTCCCTCCAAAATTCCAAAAAATATATATAATTTTAATCTTTTTTCTTTAATATTTAAATAATTTCAAATAGCCCCCAACACTTTTAACTCGAGCTTCATAAGTCCCCCATTGTTGTTGTACTGAAACTTCCCCACCGAAAAACAACCACCATGGCCGGCGGAGCAGCCACCGCCGTTGCCGGAGACCACCCTATTGCCACCCCACTCCGGCTAGTCCATGAAGTGTCACAGATCTCAATTGCTGGATTTTGTGGTAAATTCAAGAAAGATTGTACAGATTTAGCAAGAAGAGTTACACTTTTGGCTCATTTGCTTGATGAGTTAAAAGACTCAAATACCCTTTTGAGTTCTTCATTGAATTCTTGGTTTTCTGATCTGTCAGTGGCTATTCAAGCTGCAAAGCAACTACTTTTAGCAGCTAATGAGCTTGATCTCAAGATCCCCTATGTAAGTGTCTAGTTTAGTAAAGTTTCAATCTTTTTATCTATGTGTTAATTCCCATCATGTTATATTTTGCATTTGGTGTAGTAAAGTTATAATTTTTTTTTATCTATATGTTAATTCTCATCATGTCATATGTTTCATTTTGCATTTGGTGTAGTAAAGTTTCAATCTTTTTAATATGTATGTTGATTCCCATCATGTTATATTTTGCATTTGGTGTAGTAGAGTTATAATCTTTTTATCTCTATGTTAAAATTCCCATCATGTCATATTTTGCATTTGGTGTGGTAGAGTTATACTCTTTTTATCTATATGTTGTTTCCCATCATGTTATATGTTTTGTTGAAAATTCATTTTGTATTTGGTGTAGTAAAGTTTCAATCTTTATCTATATGTTAATTCTCATCATGTCATATGTTTTGTTGATAGTTCATTTTGTATTTGGAGCAGTAAAGTTTCAGTCTTTTATCTATATGTTAATTCCCACCATCTCATATGTTGATTGAAGAATCATTTTGCATCTGGAGTCTCATATGTTGATTGAAGAATCATTTTGCATCTGGAGTAGTAAAGTTTCAGTCTTTTATCTATATGTTAATTCCCATTATCTCATATGTTGATTGAAGAATCATTTTGCATCTGGTGTAGTAAAGTTTCAATCTTTATCTATATGTTAATTCCCATTAAGGCAGAGGCGAAGCCGGGATTTGAAGCTTATGGGTTTGGAATTTCAGTTCGCTTAGGTTACTGGATTCTAAATTAATAAATTTATACATATTACCTATACGGAGGTTGACCCAGAGCGACTAGATTTGGCCGAACCCGTAAGCTATAGTGTAGCTTCGCCCCTGCATTGTGTCCTGTGTGTATTGAAATTCACCTCGCATTTGTTTTCATTTGGGTGGTTAATGCTGAAAATTGGGTCTTACTTTTCTTTAGTTAATTCACTTTCTGGTTTCCTAAATTTAAGAAATGTGCTTGTTGTTAATATGATCTGTCCTTTCAGTTTTTACTCTTTGTTGTGAAGATGCATACATTGATGCAAAGTACAAAGGTTTTTAAATTCTATGGTAGAACTGCCAAGAAGGATATTTTGGGGGTAATGTGGATAGAAATCATCTGATGCAAATAGGAAATTTAGATTTATTCATCATAGATTGTTCAATACCAGTGGGCATTGACCCTTAAGGTACTGATCCTTTATCAGTAACAAAAGTTTTATGGTTAAAGAAGGTGTTGGTCGCTTAATTTTGACTTTGCCAGCCATGAACTTAAGCTTTGCTAGTGAAATTCCTGGGATGTACCAACAATGTTTCTAGTTCTATTCAACCACCTTTGTATATCAGCTAAGTTGTCAAATTATGCTCCCAATCATCTTATTCCATGCGATCTTCTTCTGATAAGTCCAATTGGCTTGTGGAGCCATTAGCTCTTATGGCTCACTGCTTTTCAATTGGAGAAAATCCAAGAGTAATCCTTAAGCGGTCTAAATGAGAGCTTTTAATTTAGATGATCTATCCATAGAAAATGAGGAAGCTATTCAATTTGGCTCAGTAGTCAAGACTTCAGGTCAATCTTGTACAATTTCATTGGTAGCTAAGAAATGATCTGCTAAATTTTTTCTTAAATGGTGGGTGTTCATGCCAGCTTGCACGTATCATTTTTTTTGCTTTTGTTTGGATTTGAATGTTAGTTTCCCATGATCCATTCCAACTTCTCGGCTGCTAGGCCACACCCTTGTTTTCACTACATTGGTTATTATATTGGTCATATTTCCAACTTGTGCCTCCAAAATGCAGAAATAGAACAGATTCCCTATGTTAATCACAATGGCATTTGAGAAAAGAAACTTATATCCTTATTGAGGTTGCTATATTATTTAATGAGAAGAATGATAGTGAAAGCTCTACTGTCACAATTCTCATTCAAAGTAGTGTCGTCTACCTCTCTTACTATGTGCTATTTCTTGACTGAAGGATGTCGCGGTGAAGAAAATAAATTTTCAGTTTCAATGTGTTACATGGAAATTGGAGAAAGCCCTTGGTAACTTCCCATATGATCATTTTGACATATCAGAAGAAGTACAAGAGCAGGTTCGCATTGAGCTTTGGCTTTTATTTTTTCTGGTTTGCGCTCGTCTCCTTGGGATTCACCCCTCTGATATTTCTTACTTTTGCCAGGTTGAATTGGTCAGAGCACAGTTGAGACGAGCCACAGAAAGGTATGGTGGCCCTGTAAAGTCAAACTTATTATCTCGAGCATTGTCACAACCATTGGACAAGGAGATTGATCTACTCCATTCAGGAAATAGTGGAATTGGAACTTTACATATAGAAAATATTGGCAATATTGATCATGAAGTTAGGCCAAAAGTTGGACGTGTTCCTCTAGGTAGTGTACGAAGCGGAAGTTATTGCAGTCAGATAGTTCAGGAGTCGGAAAGAATAGGAAATTCATCCAAATTGTCTGAGGTTGGTGATCCGGAGATTTCTGGGGAAGATGACTCTCCGTTTGAGAGTCACGAGGAGAGTAAAAAGTCCAATGGTCCCATAACTCCTACAGAGTTTCTTTGCCCAATATCCCTTGAGCTCATGAGGGATCCCGTTATTGTGGCTGCCACAGGGCAGGTAATATGCTTGTCACTCTGTTTACTTTAACATGTCTGTGGACTAAGTTGCTCAGACTCGGGTGATGGGTGTCCGTGACGGGTGCGGATCTAGAGGTAGGATCCTTCGTGATCTGAATTTTAAGATTTGGGAGTATGGATTCAGGTACGGACATGGGTGAGGTCCGTGAGGAGATTCGGCTAAAAATAATTCAAATATCTTAAGTTAGAGTTGTAAGTCTAAATTATGAAACATTATGTAAAAACTTACAAGGTATTCGAGGAGAAAATATTGATTGAATCTCCGAAGGAGATATAAGGAAAATGACTAACATAGAAATTTCTATATTCAAGGTATTCCATTTTCTTCCATTGCACCTTAGCTTTTGTTTTTTTTACAAAAAACATTGTATCTGTTCCGAATTTCTACGTCAATTTTGGTCAAAGTACCCAAAATCAGTTGACCATGTCTGGTACAGATCCCACACCCACACCCACGTCGTGTCGACACGGGTGCGGCACCGAAGTGAAGAGTCCGAGCAATTTAGTCTGTGCATGTGCTTTGGTTGTCTTTTTGAGATGGGAAATTTTTAGCTTCTCCAGAATTTGTTCCGATGTACTCGTTTCTTAATCTTACAGACTTATGAGAGATTGTACATACAACAATGGATAGATGGTGGCCACACAACATGCCCAAAAACTCAGCAACAACTCCACAATCTCACGCTTACCCCAAATTATGCTCTGCGGAATCTAATTAGTGATTGGTGTGCAAAGAACAATATAGAGCAGCCAACCTTATTTGCAAATGGGAAAATAAAGAAAAGTGGTGGATCATTTCGCTATGTTAGTGGGGAAATAGGAGCTATTGAGGTAATTGTCCGAAAGCTTTCTAGCAGGTCCATAGAGGATTGCAGGGCTGCAGTAGCAGAGATCCGTTCACTTTCCAAAAGAAGCACAGACAACAGAATTTTGATCGGTGAAGCGGGAGCAATTCCGGTCCTAGTTAAGTTGTTGACATCTGAAGACAGGCAAATCCAAGAAAATGCTGTCACCGCGGTTCTTAACCTTTCTATATTTGATGACAACAAAGGGATTATAATGCTTGCTGATGCCATTCCTTCTATTGTTCAAGTTCTCAGAGCAGGGAGCATGGAAGCAAGAGAAAATGCAGCAGCAACCATTTTTAGTTTGTCGCTTGGTGACGAGAATAAAATATTAATAGGCGCTTCGGGGGCCATACCAGCTCTCATAGATTTGCTTCTGACAGGAAATACAAGAGGAAAAAAAGACGCTGCATCAGCATTGTTTAATTTGTGTATATATCAAGGAAACAAAGGTCGAGCTGTTCGGGCAGGGATTATACCAGCACTGCTGAAAATGTTGACGGATTCAAGCAGCAGCATGGTCGATGAAGCTTTGACCATTCTTTCGGTCCTAGCCAACCACCAAGAGGCTAAGGCGGCCATAGCAAGGGCTAGCACAATCCCAGTATTGATAGATCTTCTAAGGACAGGTCTACCTCGTAGTAAAGAGAACGCGGCTGCCATCTTACTCTCCTTGTGCAAGAGAGATTCCGAGAATCTTGCTTGCCTTTGTAGGCTCGGTGCATTTATACCTCTTACAGAACTCGCTAAGAGTGGCACGGAGAGGGCCAAGAGAAAGGCGACTTCATTGTTGGAGCACCTTAGAAAGTCTCAGCAGCATAGTACGCGCAGTTAGGTACTTCTCATTATTTGTTTCTTTCATTCTTATCTGACCACGAATATTACACGATATCTTTTACAGTGTGATCTACGTAAACAAGCATGCGAACAAGGCCATTCTAATTGCTCTATATATATACATATCTAATTTACTCAGTTTACGAGTGTGCCATAGATTGGTTTCTGTTATTTTTTTTTAATTACTCAACTACCAGTTCATTACATTTGTTGCTATGAAGATGTATAAACTAACCTATGAAACAGGGCATTTTGATATGTATGGAGAATTGTATTATTATGTTGCCTGTCAATAGCCTTTTCTGTGTTTGTGGCATCTTCATTGAATTAACAATTCGACTGAACACATTGCAATAACTTCTGCTGAAGATTTGCATAACAAAAAAGTGTGGTTATAAAGATGTTGAGACAATGACTAGTATTGACTATAGGTGAGACTTGGGGTGTGTTCGGTATGGTGGAAAATGTTTTCCTATTTTCTCATATTCGGTTGGTTAAAAATTTTGAAAAATATTTTCTTTAGGAAAAACAAGCTCTCTGAAATTAAGTAAGTCAGGAAAATGACTTCCTTGACGAAAGTAGGGAAAACAAGTGGCATTGTCTCCTCCCACCCTCACATCCCCTCGCCACCCTCAAACGCCCCACCCACACCTCGCCACCCCTACCCCCACCCCACTTCCACCCCCACCCTCACCTCACAACCGCCCCACACTACCCCACCCCCACCACAACACCCATCATCCTACTCCCACCCATCCTCAGTTTTGTGTTGGATAATATTTTTTACTTGCATACCGAACACAAGAAAATAAGTAAGAAACCACTTGTTTTCCTAGAAAATGTTACCATTTTCCTCCATACCGAACGCACCCTTAAATCACCTTCTTTTTCCATAGTAATGGCATGGAATGTTACACTATGGTAATGGAAGCAAGTTCAACCAAAATGGTCCTTATGGCTTATTAACTGAGAGAAAAAGTAAATGCTTGCATATTCTGGCCATTGGTTCTATCTCAATCTCACTATGATGGTTGTTTCAGACCTTTAGACAAGTTTCTTGACAATGTCATAGGCAGTGAAAAGGACAGGACATGTTGCCCCTTGACGCCGACCTTGTGAAGCAACATGCAAGTACTGGGCCAACATGAGTGTTGTCTTGGCACAGGTATGCTAGCTGATACTTAACTTATTAAGTAGTACGCGCATATGTCAAGGTGCTTTGAAGGAGGCAAAACAACCTTAGCTTCTTGCATGTGTTTACTTTTTTATATTTTGAATCCCGTGAAAATCCTGACTCCACCACTGCTCAGTGCATGAGAGCAATGCCGCGATTGAAGAAAATTCTTATCCAGGCTGATCATGTCACATTACAGATTAGTACCACATTGACAATATATGGCTTCTACTCATTTGACTAAGTCCCTCAGATACAGGCCCTGGCCCTAGTAGTTAATTGTGGTGTCAACTACAAGATAAGGATCATATATGATCTGGTGTAAAGTGTCCCTATCCCCTCTATAACGACGTTGTTTGTCTAGATGTTTTTTAGCTGCAATAGTGAGACGATGTTAAAAAGAATATATAATATAGCATATATAATATGAAAGTTGGTTCCAAAGAAAACTTGGTCATTATAGTAAAATACTACTTTAGAGGACGAATAAAGAGGTTTCACTGTATTTGAGATAAATATAAAGTTTAGAGTGGTGTCTTTTCAAATAAAATAAAATTACAGTCCCTACAAAACCTTGATTGAGCTAAGATTGAGTCAAACAACTTGATTTTTTTTCTTTGGATACATTCAAGCAACTTGAATATAGTATTAAAGTTCATTCTTTAATTTGCAAGTGCCAAGTCGATTAACAAGTTGTAAAACTTGTGCATGCATGTACAAAAAAAATAATATGACTAATCAACGCTGCATGCAGCCAACTTTTTGCCAACTTTTTGCTCAAGTCGGATAAGATCGATTACGGGTTCACGTAAATACAATAGTTTTTGTCTTGATGTTGTATACAATATTTATTTAAAAATTCACCAAATATTCCTAGACATTTGATTGTGAAGTCAATACTATTTGTCTTGATGTTGTATACAATATTTATTTAAAAATTCACCGAATATTCCTAGACATTTGATTGTGAAGTCAATTTGTACGTATCTTATTAACTTGATGTCGTTGTAAAATTTTTATAAATTTTAAATCCTGAATTTGCCTTCGATAAAGGTGAGGGAAAAAGAAGTAAGTAATTCAATGATGGAGTAATTCAATGATGGTTTTGCTGCCTAAATAGCCACTTTTAATCACTATAGCAAAGATATAATCATTAATTAATTTGATTAATCTTTGCTTTAAGCTTGGTGAATTTATGTGCTGTAAAGTTCAACAAACTTTTCTTCTTTTCAGAATATTTTTTCCTGGCCCACACTTAGTATGCATAAATGGGCACAGGGTCGATAAAATTCAATAACTTTTATAAATTATTAATTTAATATTCAATAATTTAAAAAAATTAAAATATCGACTATATTATGAATGTTACCATGATATTGTATGATAGGAAAGATTTTTAATATGTAAACGTCCCAAGTTTTTTCCTCTAAAAAAGGATTAGTTTTCCTTTTTTGAAGTAAACACAATTATAATAAACTTTAAATAAAATAGAAAATTCAGTACAAATCCTTAATATTTACGGGACAAAAGTTCTCTTTAATTAATTTCTCAAAATTTCATGATTAGTACTAATAGTAGCTGAAAATTTTGCCAACAGTATTATACAAAAGCTATACGTATATAATGATTTTTTTTATAATTTCTAATTTCCATTTTGTTAAGAAGCTGTCACTGCTAATTGAATCTCCCCCTCTGTAATTGGCAAGAACCCTACACGTTTCTGCATTACATTTTAAAAAAAAAAACAGTTAATCAAAGGAAAAAGATTATAGAAAATCAATAATTTTTTGCAAAATTATTTTTTAATCTTTTAGATTCAAAGGTATGAGAAAAGCAACACTATTTGTCGCTCAAACCGCAACAACAAATACTATTCGTACATTAGTGAATTAAGGTATGCAACGAGTAGAAGTCATAATAAAAGGTTTCGATCTCGCAAGAGAGATGCCGCGTAAGCCGTGCCCTGAGTTTATTCGACTCATTCCTCGGTCTATCGGTAGCGCCTAACCTTGTCTCCCCTACTCCTCTTCTGGTTGTGCCATTACCAATCGCGGCCCCGGTCCGGCCGCCCCTGACCTAAGAAGAACTATTATCCTTATGACCAAACAAGGATCAGCTTCTTACTTCTCGAGCGATAGTTCCACGATCCCGACCAGCAACTTCTTGGGAGTAGGGGCATCAAAGCTTGCCCAACCACTAGTCAAGTAAGTGTGCGACTCCGTACGAGGTCTAGTTTTTTTTTTCCTTTTTAGTTGCGTACAGTAATGGTGCAACCAAAATTGAGATTATAGTTTGTTACGTTATCATGATGAGCTGAATAATCTGTTTAAACAAATTTTTATTTTTATAATTATCTGTTGGTTTATACTTTATAAACAATTCTGGTTGTTACACTACCAAAATTACTTACTTCTAATTAAATTAAACAGTAGTTAAACAGTAATTTTCCTTCTCCCCACGACAGACGATTTAAATAACGAAAAATTTAATGTTTAAAAATTATATCAAAAATAATGGAAAAGGTAAAAACAAGACTATGGTCTCATCAAGCGAGCAAAAAGAGTGGGAGTTTGTAGAGAGGGGTAATAAAACCGAATTGACGATATCTGTTAATTTGACGTATTTTTATTTCTTGTATAAACTTTAATTCAACTCCATCATTATTCCTCATGCTAAAACTTTGACTATATCAAATGAGGAAATTTAAATTAAAGGTCTAATTTGACTCGTACTCAATTTATATGACGTTGTTTGGCTAAGCACCAGAATCAATGATTGAGTTAATTTCTAAGTCAAAAAGTAATAATTTATGTAACTCAATAGTTTTTGATGTATTTACTATTTTTTTTAATAAAGAAAAAAATAAGACATATATAGCATGGAAATAGTATGTACATACCTCTCTTGATTTGAGTCCTTTCTTAATTATTTCTCCATTATTATTATGACTTTGTTCTTCCATCAAAGGATCACCACTTCCACCATTGTTTTTCACGTAATGTCTCATAATTTTCTCAGCAACCTCACTCTCGTCTTTGCTCTCCATCATCAATTTCTCCACCTCCGCTTTCGACAACCTCAGCTTCAGCCTCACAGGGTGGGCCCCAGCCCCACCACCGTTGAGTGTGCCTGAAGACGAGTACTCCTCAGTAATAATACTGGCAGGCTTCATGATTGACAAGTCAGACGTGGATCTCCTTGCTAGCATTAACGTCTCGAGTCGTTCCTTCGCGCTCATTTGGATCGCGGAATGGGCCCTCCACGGGCTTTTTTTGTTCTCTTCGAGGAATTTGGGTAATTCCACGAGGAAATAAAGCCTTTTGGGCTTTAACTCTTGTTGAGGCTCTAATGGCTTTGCTCTAACCCCGAAATGCTTCACTTCTTCCGATTCTAATATTACCATCGATGGATAATTTTTCAGAACCTCGTTTGCATAAACTGGGGTTCTGAATTTCATCGTTTGTCCATCAATTTTCATAACTTTTGTACTCTTTTTTCTTCCAAGAATATTTCCCATATTTAACTTTCTTATTGTTTTCTTTTTTCTTGTGACTTATTCAGCCTTCAAGTTCTTCTTTTTCCTATTATATATTCAAATCTAACAACCAAAAAAAAGTGAGTAACATTTATAATTACAAAGCTAAGAGATGAGCACAAATTAAATGCAAGGTGGGACGTGGCAAGAATTATAAAGACCTTGAGGAGGAGGGGTCAAAGAAAAAGTTGGCTTACTTATTTTCTGAGTTACGTTCAAAATTCATTTCTTATCGTAATAGTAAAATCAGATTCATCTCATCAAAATTCATAATTTACCTGATATTGGATTGATGGATTTTTATATTATATTATTCACACTCAAGTTGACAGGTCTGAACGTGCGGAGGAGGGCGAGGTGGGGTGTGTGTATTTTGAGTTTGTCTCACATCGATTGTGAGATGAAAATTTAATTCTTATCTCATAAGCTAGTTTTTAAGACTGAGTTATATATTCGAGATCGATCATTTTTCTCGATTAGTATGCTAATAAATCAAGTTATCAAACCATGTTACCACATTAATAAATGCACATGCATAGCCCTTGGCTAAACTTCAACATGTTTGGTCGTCTTAATAAATGTGTATCACAAATTTCTTTATAAGTCTAAAATAAAAAGGGGGAAAGATGATAATTAGTACTATTTTTTCTTTTTAATTTGTCTCGGAAAGAATATCATACTTCTCCTTTTATTTTATGGATAATTTATCGTCACACAAATATCATATATTATTTGTTTTGCACAAAAAGATAACATTTTATTTATTAACTCCGTACCCAACCCAATCAAACACGACCCCATAAATTGAGGGAGTAGAGTAAATTGTTAAGGCAATCCTTTCAAACTAATGTACCTAATCATTGGTTAATTACTTTAATTACCAAGTTACTCCCTCTTTCGGACCATTTTACTTGTCACATTTTTTTATTTACACGTTCTTTAATAAGAAATACATTAACTAGAGTGTAATTTGATTAAACTATCCTTATTTATTACTCCATTCGGACCATTTTACTTGTCACATTTTTTATTTACATGTCCCTTAAGAATTTTTTTTTAATTAGAGTGTAATTTGATTAAATTATCCTTATTTATTATTCTCTTCGGACCATTTTACTTGTCACATTTTTGGTTTACACGTCCCTTAAGAAAAACATTAACTAGAGTGTAATTTGACTAAACTATCCTTATTTATTACTGCTCAATATTTCATACTTCTCTCTTTTGCACTACATTAATATATCTCCATATTTATGACTAAAAGTAAAGATGAAAACAAACAATTAATTATACCTTGATTTTTTTAAAACTAAATGACAACTATTTTGAACTATCTATTTTTAGTAAGGACGACAAGTAAAGTGGTCTGGAGGGAATAATAATTAGTATACTTGGGTAGAAAAAGTATACGTAAATGTACGTGAAATTAGTTAAGGTGCGTAAAAACTAATCCGGACTCCACGATTATAAAAACAATGTACGTAAATCACGGTGAGTTGATGAGAAATCCCATATATCATTATCGAAATTTACACCAATATTGACCTCTTCTAATAATTTCTCTATCTTGTCCCTACAAGAAGTTTTCAAATTCAATTCAATCTATAAAATATTAGTAATTATTTCAATATAATGTGTGCATGTAAAAAGAAAAAGAAAAAAGGTTGTTAATTAAGTACGTAATCAACTATATAATCATACTTACGCAAAGGTAAAAAGTGGTGGAAAAAATAATTTTGTTTACGTTGTCAACATATATTTTTGAATACGACTTTAATTAATTTACCAGCTATATGGTCTGAATTGATGTTCTGACAATTAATAAAATTGTAAAATTTTCTAGATCATCTTGTACAAATTATCTTGAACGTTGAATCAAATAATTTTCTAAATCATCTTGTACAAATCTCACTTAAGGATATAGGATAATAACAACAATCAAAATTATCTAGATTTGTATGCTCATATTGATGTGTATTTATCACAATGTACTATTGTACCTAATATGTTTGAAATTTCAATCCCAATTATATGTCAAACAATAAATTTTGGTCGATATATGTCGGTTGATAAATTTCACTTTCCTCTATCATGTCTTTCAATTTATTTTTAGTTATCTATCGTATTTATTAAAATAATTAATCTAAAATATTATTATTTTAAAAAATTAAAATATAATTAATTATTAGTTCGCCTTTTTCCTTGCTAAATAAATAAAGAGAAAAATTAATGTGATGAAAAATAAAGTAGTATATTAAATTGAAAATTAAAAAATAAATGAAGATAGTTAAATTGTCCTTTTAGTTAATATTTTTTTTAAATACGTGGCATGTAAAAGAAAAACATGATAAATAAAATGAATCGATTCTTGGTTTCGAACTTTTTGATATTTAAATGCAGTGTACGTGTTAGCTTTCGTACTGGAGCAAGTTGCTTGATGATGCATTATGAATTTATAATAATGTATTTAAGCTACTATATTTAGTATTCCACAAAAGAATTGTCAAAATTTGCGGATCAAGTTTTGGCGGTGACGCACGTGGTCGAGGCCGAGGGTGAGCTGATGAGGGCGGAACTAAAAAAAGGGACAATAGAGACTTGTAGACTAGCAAGTCCGAAATAAGAAACGCTATATGATAATACGATCTTAAACAAATTTTACATCAAAAAGGAAGCGAAAAAATTGAAACATTATATAAAAATTATTTACATCGACAGTCTATATTACTTAAACTCATAATCCCCTAGTTTTCTAACTTTCATTTTTTTTTAAGAAGCAGCCACTGCTAATTGAATCTCCCCTTCTGTAATTGGCAAGAATCCTACACGTTTCTGCATTATATAAAGAAGAAGAAAAAAGAGTTAACCCAAAGAAGATTATAAAAAAAAATCAATATATTTATTCAACATTATTTTTGTAACATTTAATTTGTAACAACCAAAGTTGACATCATTAGTGAGTTACTTTACCATGGGCTGAATAATCTGTTTCAACAAATTTTATTTTTCTAAATTATATAAAAATAATTCTGGTTGTTACACTACCAAAAGTGTTTACCTTCTAATTGGTAGTTAACCAATAATTTTCATAATATTATGCATAAATATTAAACATAATGATGATGGTGTTTAAGCCAGTTTACCCATATCTCAACTATTTTACCGAATATATCTGCTATCTTTCTCCACCACGGACACATAGGATGTGTTCGTTATGGAGAAAAACATTTTTCATTTTCAATCTTCTCATTTCAGAAAACGAAAATTAAAGTGTGTTTAATGCAATCTGTGTATTAAACGTGTTTCTATTTAGTGGGAAACTTCGTATAAACTTTCAACTCTATCGTTATATTTCCTTATGTGCCAACTTTGACTATTATCATATGAGGAAAATAAAATTAAAGTTCAATTTCGAAACTCCCTCTATCACAATACAATTTATGTGGCGGTGCTTGGCCGAGCATCGATTGAGAGTTTAAAGAAAAAAGAAATAACTTTAAAACTTATAGCCTAAAATTTAAAATAAATTGTATATATTTATGTGATTATAAATCATATCATTATTAATTCTATGACTGAGTTAGTTTCTAGTCAAAAGGTGATAATTTATGTAGTAAATCAATAGTTTTTTATGTAATATTTTCTTTTATAATCATGATATACGAATCAGTTTACGTATACCTCAATTAATTTCACGAGTACTTATTTACTAATTCATTTTATTTATAATTTTAGAATCATGATAAGAAAACAATACCTCTCTTGATTTGAGTCCTTTCTTTATTACTCCTCCATTATTATTATGACTTTGTTCTTCCATCAAAGGACCACTAGTTCCACCATTGTTGTTGTTCATGTAAAGTCTCATAATTTTCTCAGCAACCTCATTTTCATCTTTGCTCTCCATCATCAATTTCTCCACCTCCGCTTTCGTCAGTCTCAGCTTCAGTCTCCTAGGGTGGGCCTGGGTCGGCCCACCACTGCCGTCTGTGTCTGAAGCTGAGCTATTATTGTTATTATGATTATGATAAGATGAGTTCTCTTCAGTAATAATACTGGCAGGCTTCATGATTGACAAGTCAGACGTGGATCTCCGTGCTAGCATTAGTGTCTCGAGGCGATCCTTAGCGCTCATTTGGATCGCGGAACGGACCCTCCTAGTGTTTTTTTTGTTCTCCTCGGGGAATTTGGGTAATTCCACGAGGAAATAAAGCCTTTTGGGCTTCAACTCTTGTTGGGGCTCCAAGGGCTTTGCACGAATCCCGAAATGCTTCACTTCTTCCGATTCTAATAATACCATCGATGGATAGTTTTTCAGAACCTCGTTCGCGTAAATCGGGGTTTTGAATTTCATCGTCTGTCCATCGATTTTCATCACTTTCGCGGTTTTTCTTCCTCCCAAACTGTTCCCCATTATTACTATTTTTTTTTTCTTTGTGAATTTAACACCAAAACTAAGAAAAGAAATGTAGAATGGAAACAGAATTGTCTAGGGGTTTTATTTATAAGGCATTTTATAGAAAGTTGGTGTAAGATAAGGACGAAAAGGTAAACAGTAGGCTGTTTGTTAAAGGGTCAAAGAAAGAGTGCAGATTTGAAAAAATATGGACATATATTTCTTAAAGTGTTAAAGTTATATACGTACGTTGTAACGTATTTTTATATTATCAAGTCACGTTTATTAAATATAATAACAAGTAATCTATTTTATTTTTAAAATTACAAATAGTATATTTTATGGTAGCTTACTTATAAATGTCTTTTAAATGATATGACGATGTAAAACATAAGTACTATTTACGTTGATGGTGCATATATATAACTTAAACTCGACTTTTAAAGATCTAGAAAATGGTTAGAATGTAAGGAGTGGCATTTTTTTATGCGATAAATTCAAAGTTTAGTTTTAAGCCGAGGGATTAGAAGTGCATGTTTAATTATTGGAAGGTTAACTTTGATTAGTTAGATATCTCAAGGACCAACATATTAGTATTTAGGATACGAAAAGTGCAAATATATTTCTCAAAAACTATAACAAAACATGTTTACTATTTGTTTCATTTTTTATTTACCTTTACGGATGATAATAGAGTGAGACGGGATGGGACGAGTCAAGTCTTTGGTCCCCTATTTAAGCATTGCCCTGCCCCATCTTGCCCCGTCCTATTTGCCTTCTCTAGTTAGTAATGGTCTTTCTTTTATTAAAGAAAATACCTTGATTTGTCATATTCGTTATGGCATTTATTAGATAACGTTGCTCATTTGCACACCAACACAAAACAACCATATTGTTTCCATATTTAATGCCAAAAAATTATATTTGTAGGTCATTTTAATAATGTAATTGTGACATCAACATTTACGTCATATGACTTATACCCATTGAAAACTAGTAATAACTCGAGTTCGAGCCTCAAAAATAAAATGATTCTATAACAGGAACATATATCCCTTCAATGGGCTTTAATTAAGTTGAATTAATTGGGGCCTTAGCTAGAAAGGTACCAAACACCTTGTCGAAAACAAGACAAAAAAGAATTAGTAACAACGTCCTCGAGTTAGACCTTTGAAAACGGAGAAATACTCATGATATCTAGAACGATATGAACATTGAGGATTCACACCACGATGAACACACGTGTAAGTATTGTAATTATTGTTTAATTTATATCACTTGTAAGTTATTTTAATATCATATACACAAAATGTAAAACAGCACCAATAATTGAAATCTTCATAATATTCTGTCACAAATATTTATAAGAAAACAAGCCCGTGAATTGTGGGGAACGATTATAGTAACGTAATTTAGCAAGCCTATATTATATAAAATTAATGCAATCTCATTGGTTAATTAAATAATTAAGAATTAGAATTGCTTCATTAATGAAAAAGACGTGCGTAATTCACGGCACCGTGAAATTAGTAAGAGTTTTCGATCGGATCAGCTTACGCGCACTCAAACTAATTTCACGAAAATGATATTATGTCTCTCACCAGCACAAATACTGATAATTTTATTCACCAAGACTTAAGTAAATAAAAGGAGATCACATAATCTTTTTGACTGTGTCTACGATAATATATAATGCACGTAGAATTATGAATGCATGCAAAATCCGTTGTGTTCGCCAAATTACTTGTCAGTTAAACGTTAGATGATAGTCTAATTTCTCAATCTCAAAAATTATATTTGCATAATTTTATAATAGAAATAACATTTAGGTTATCTAGAGATATTTGTGTAAATCAGCTGTCAAAAACTCATATAACACGTTACATTCAGTCCTAATATAGGGGAGTTTTCGGTGATTAATTACATCTTTGACAAAAAAAAAAATAGTACTCCCTCCTTCTCATATTAGTTGTTCATTTTCTCCTTTGCACGCCATGAAAAAATCATAAATAAGATAAATAGTTTTACTAATTTACTCCTTATTTGCTCCTTTGAAAAAGAAACTTTTTGGAACTTATAAACTTGTTTAAGCTTCAAAAAATATTAATTGTTGAGATAAAATGGAAAAATTAAATTAGTTTTGTCTTGATTTGATAATTTGATAAATAATTTGGGATAATTATTCATCGTAAGATGTACAAGTAATATCATGAGATGGGGGAGTAGTAACATTTTTCAAGATAGAGTTGAAATATATAATTGGTATATAACAAAATGCATCATTTTCATGAATTGTTATAATTTGTCAACAACAATCTTCTAATGTTACATTGACTTTGTTGATTACTAATCAGCGGCGGAATCATGAATTCAAATAAGAAAAATAAAAAAAGTTATATATACCTAATATAATTTTTCAACGAATTCAATTCGTACCTGTTATAAGCCTATAGATAATGAAAGGTCGATCGTTATATTTTTTCTTATATAGTACTAATAAAATGCACCATAATTCTAATGTAAGTCAATACTAATATGTTATGTCTAATATTTCACCTAATTTTACTTATATAGTACTAGTAAGAATTCCCCATAATTCTAGTTCTAGTCAATAGTATGTTATGTCTAAAATTTTACCTTCTCTTTTTTTTTTTTTGGAAATTTCAATGGCAATTATGTCAAACTATCAACCTCTATGTCTAGGCATTCCATGTGCTATATATGTCCATCTTTTTAGAAAAATGTAGCTCTCATTTGAATTATTCTTCATCACATATATTAGCTTATATTAAATAAAACATGTTGAGAAAACATTTATTTTATTTAGAATTCGAATAATTAATAAAGTAACAGACTGAAAAAAAATGATAACCCAATTTTTCTCCTTGGATGTAGACATGTAATTTTGTCATTACACTACACTTTCTTGTCCATAGAATAAAAAAAATGATTAGTTCTTGAAAATAAAAAATAAAAAGAGAGAGACACAAATTCAACCTACTTGAAACATTGGTGTGAACATCTAAAAATAAGAAAAAGTAAAAAAGGTATGAACACTTGACTTTGTAGGATAATTCTATTAAGCTAGTAAAAGTCAGCTTATACTATTAATTAGTTTAGGGGAAAATTCAATGATTTATAGAAAGAAAGAGGGACCTAAATCTCATCGAGTCATTCTTCTACGAGTTCTTGAGAATAATAATAAAAAGACACCTAATTTTTACCGTTTCAACTTAGTTAATTTAAAGCGTGCTTTGAGAGGAAGTTAATTAGAAATCAATTTGGTTAACATCCATAATTTATCAACTCAACAAAACAAAAAAAATGGAAAGAATGAAAAAGATAAATATATGATCAAAAGGATTTAGTTAATAAATATATATGTTTTCTATAAACTCCACTAATATGTTCCTTAATTTGGCTATGCCACATTGATCCAAAAAGTATTTTTTTTCATTTCCTCGAGTACACATATAAATGTCACTTGTTTACTTGAGGAAATTAAAAAAAAAAAGAGTATAATAAATAAGAGTCGAATCACGGAAAAAATGCAAAAACTATGGCCGTATAATTTAATTTTGGATTATTTCTTGCACGTTTAGGATATTAAATTTTCACAATCTTTTTTTTTTATCACAAACATTAATTTTTTTGTCTGATGATTTGAATTAACTAGCATATGTACATTAATTTAGATTCTCCCAAAAAGGTTTTTCCTTTCTCTAAATTTTTCCTTTCCCTATTCCACCAGTACTCTTTTCTTTTAGTACTTAAAAATAATATTATAACGACTCTTTTTTACGTGCACGAATAATTATTCACGTGATAAAAAGAGATTAATATTTTATATATTTACCACAGACTAATTGCATACTTCTAGAGGAGGTCAATGTTGGTGTAAGTTTTGATCATTAAGTCCAAAAAGTACGTTGATTATAATTATGATGATGATGATTAATGGATACACTCATCCATACCGTACGTGATTAACGTACGTAATCCTAATTATTAGTACTTAGTAATCAACCAATTAAATATACAGTACAAATTCTACATATATGTACTTATAACGTAAGTAATTTTTAAACTTATCACGGATTAGATCATTAAAAAAATGATAAAAAATAAAAAAAATAAAAAAATAGAGATTCTTAACCCCTTTCATGATCATGTCACGTCGAAGTACTGCAGAAAAAAATGCAAAATTGATCCAGTTTATCGTAATCGATTAGTTAACATGTTGGTAAACCGTATTCAGTCTGTTTAGTTAACATGTTGGATAGAGCTATCTGATACATATTGCTTGTGGGAGGTGACAAGTATCTCAGCCTGTGAAATTAGTCGAGATGCGCGAAAACTGATCAGGACACCATGGTCATAAAAAAAAAAAGCAAAACTTTATAATGCATAACTCATGTTCACATGGTACACGCTCTTTATGATCCATTCACACCTAGACATATATTTTCATGAGCTGATTTTATCACTTCTGTCCGTCATGTTTATGCAAATCTTTTTAAGTTTACATACTACATGGGTTTGCTTAGTGGAATTTTCTTCTAAGATGGCTAATCATGTGTTTCTAGGAAGTATCTTTTGTAACAAGTTGCACTATGACATACCAACGTGCCCAAAAAAAAGTTGAAGCAGCCGCCCATGGACTAAATGAACAAAAGCTGCATGCATGGCCTAACTTTTTCTCCCTACTTTCTGTTAAAGTTGGATAAGGCTAGAGGGGAAAAAAAGTTTTTGGATAAAGCTAATTTCTTGTAATGTCATGTGAATTCGATTGCAAAAGTATTAATTGTAGGCCATGGAAGTGTTTGTCCTCAATAATTATCTGAGGCGGGGCAAAGATTTGAAGCTTATGAGTTCGAGATTTTAGTGTCCTTTATATTGAATGATTCTTGTAAGACAAATATAGAGTTCATACCAATTAATTATTGAGTTGATCGGCTAAAGCTAGTTTCACCACTGATCAATATATTTGTTATAAATTTGTGACGAAATTGTAACGAGTTCTTATTTTTATCAAAATTTTGTCGCAAAATTTCGATAAGATTCCCATATTCATTATAAATTTGTAGCTGAGTTGTGAAAATTCATCATGTTCTATGCCTTCCTCGAAAAAAAAAGAAGAATCACAAGAAATTTCATACACCTAGGTCTAATTCCATCGATGAATCATTCGAGAATGAATTTAACGAGACTAATCTAATCTTATTCAACCTTAAATGGAAATTAGGGCGAAGCCTGGGGCGGTCTCTGCAACCTCCTTAACACGCGACACACTAACTTGAAGTCTGATTTAAAAATCTCTCTCTACTTTCACAAAACTTCTCGCGCCCTTCTCGTAGTTTTGACTTGCTCTTAGGCTACCGTTGACCGGTTTCGCGAGACCATTTCAGTCTACACACACATGGCTAAGCACGATTGGGTGGAACTTTCTCAATCCAAGCTAACTAATAGAAAAAAAGAGAAGAAAGAAAGATATTATAAGAGACTCACCCCATTTTTACATGCATAAGCAATTTCTTGAATGTCATAATTTTCTTTGGTATCGATAAATTTCATCATACAATCATCAAACTAGTCCATCTCAAATTTCTATTTTTTGTATAGTGATCGAGACGACGTACTTAAGCATAGCCTTAATTTGGTCTATAAATAGGCCATGATTTTTATAAACCGTATCTTTTATCTCGTGAAAAAGCACTGTCTTAGTAAAAACAGATAACATTATGTTGTAAGTCGTCACTGTTGTGTTAAGTCGAAAAGTGAGGTCTTTCATAAAATGTCATATTTTCTGATAGTTTAATTCACAATTTTTAAGTATGATCTAATATTGTGATTCAACAAGGGGATAAAATATTAATGTTCGTTATACCCTTCCTGACTCATTTCGGAATAATCTCCGACTATCTTTCTATTATACAGAATTTTAATAGTGAAAAGTAAGTACTACTCCTATTGAAGTAAAAGATCAACAGAAATATATTGAAAGGTCATTTCAAAAAGTTTACAATAGCATTGGAAAGTTAGGTCTATCCAATTTCCAAATTATTAGTATTTGATAGACCTTTCACTATACTTTCCCTACCTATAATTCTAGTGATGGGCACCTCTTTTTATAATACAAAATTTGACTTGATGTGGTATTTTGGAAGGTAGGTTGAACATCTGTCTCACCAATATTAAATATATTTTTTTCCATTTCCAAAATTAACCGTTTATTTTCCTTTTGTGTAATGACAAAATATGTCTACATCCAAGAATAACAAAAATGTTAGGTAATTATCTTTCAATCTCTTGTTGATTATTGGAATTCAAAATAAATGTCCTTTACAACTATAATAATAATTTAAAATGAAGAATAATTCAAATGGCAAAGAGTTCACTGTAGATTTAATTGTCACTATATGATATTCATTTTCCTATATATGAAGTGGACTTAAATTACCAATTCTCAATTTTATGAAAATTAATAATGAGTAATGGTAAACGAGAAATAATTTTTGGTGCCCCTATAGTTTTTTCTTGAAAAATCACCAAGGTCAATCTAACAATGTGAACATGAAAAGAGAAACTTGACAATATAGATTGATCGAAAATCTAATACAAATCCATAGTGCGACCTACACGTACATGAAATAATATATTGATTGTTGAACTAATATATACTTTCTAATGAAAAGATTCGATCACAGCTTCAAATATGAATTCAAATTAAAGGATCAAAACAAGATGTGTTAGTATATGCAATTATGCATGTACGAAAACGGTAGAGGCACGGGAAATTAATAAAGAAAAAATGTGTACAAATGAAAGTTATGTTGTTAAAACTAGCATATCGGAAGATCAATTAATCGGCCAAAATAAGCACGAGCAAGAAGATTCTTGGCTGGCCAAAAGCATCTATTTGTAATTAGTTGTTGAAGCTGCAATATTGTTTGGCAAATGGAATAAAAAGAACAGTTTTTTTTTAATTTTCAAAATAAGCAAGGAAATTAACTTAATTTCATCTTCATGAGAGTTGGATTTTGCTGAAATTAAAGGATTATGGACTCCATGTAGCACACATGGAATCAAGGTTGAAAGTTTGACATAATTTCCATTGAAATTTCAAACAATTAGGTGTAATAGTATATTAGAATATAATTGATTTTCAATAGAAATTTAAAATAAAAAAAATAAAAATATATGAAGTCATTTAAGTTGGCATGAAGAAATATGAGCCAAACATATTGATTTTCATTTTTCACCAATCATATGTTTTTTAAGCCAAAGTTTTGAGGACCTTTTGTGTGTGTTTTCACAATTTGTTGACAATCTCTCAGCCAAATAAAAAGTTAAAAACCAAAAAATTGTAAAATATAAAATCAGTGGCTAATAAATTTTTCAAACAAGGCTGACTTTTTGGATTTAATTAGTCAAACATGTTGATTTATGTTTTCAACTACCAAACTTGGATTTGTCTACTGCTAGTCATCTTATTAGTCAAAACAAAATTTCCATTTGTATTAATGCCACTATATATTACTACTTTTTATAGAGGCTAGTTTAAGATTATATGAGTATATATTTTTTCCGCTCAGTATAGGTTTAAATCTGAATAGTTTAAGTTTTAACTTACCAATTGTGTGTTTTCTTTGTTTTATAATCACTAATTATATGCGCGTTCAAAATTCTTAAAATCAGTAAGACGTTCATTTAAAGATTTACGTATTGGTATTCTACCATTACATATGTTGTTCATTAATTATCACGCACAATCGCTACCATCATTATTCGTGGCGCATTAATCACCACCCTCTATCACTAATCATCTCCGCCACTAGCCTCACCGTACGACCATCAATACGGTAAGTATATATCACCACCGTCAATTACGTACCTCTAAGAAGGCAAGTGGAAACACTATTGATTCTTTAGAGATGATGAAAATTTTGATTTACTATTCAACATACTAATTCTACGAGATCTAGAAATTTATACCATTTCATACCATTAGAAAATCAAGTTAGACCTTAGGTAGTAATTAAAGTCATATAACGTAAACAAAAATTATCAGTACCCATTATTTACCTTTACTTAGTAGTTGATTAGTGTACTTGATCGCGATTCGTGCGGTCTGAAAAAAAAATCTTACAAGTACAAAGATCACAAGTTTAATGAAAAAAATATATAAAAAAGATTGATGAGAAGTATAACAATTAAAAGGAATAGACATTAATTCCTAAATTTCGTTTAAACTATAGGAAATATGATAATAATACTACTTCAAATATAAAATGAGAGGAAGATCTTGGGTAGAGTCTCATTAAGCAAAAAATATAAATTTATATAGCATAAATTTTTTGAGCTTTTGTCAATATCCATTTTCACAAGTCAATCATTATTTAAGAGTCTTCTTTTTTAAATCAAATTAAAGCATAAACATAATATCACAAAAAATAATATAACAATATTACTACTATTTCAAATGTGAAATGAGAAAATGACCCCGGATAGGGTCTCATGAGATAAAAAATGAATTTATATAAATAAAAATAAAAGAATACCATAAGATATTTTAAACTTTTAAATTTTAATATTTAGGGTTATAAATATGAAAAGTATGAACATTACGAATATTACCAATAGTAACAATAACAAACTCAGTGAAATTCCATAAACTGATGCATAAATATTATTAAGAGTAGAAATTAAATAGGTGAATTGTAGAGGTGAAAATTTAAAATAAATAACTAAATAAGGGAGGGAAAAAAAAAGAAAAGAAGAGAGACACAAATTTACATGGTATTGAGTGATATAGGTATCTGAAATTGTTTAAAAAAACCTCAATTTTTGATTTAGTTTTTTGCTAATCCGAATACACAAATAATCACAAAAATATATTTTAAAATTTGAAGTTTTCCTTAATTCTTCTTTCAACCAATATGTATTTCGAAAAACTTCAAAATTTTCAAAAAATTAAACTAAAAATCCAAACAAATAAAAATAACTCTTTTTTTTAATTGAAAGATCAAATCAAAATAACTCATACACTAATTCATTAAATATACACATGAAGAGAGTACAACCGTAGAAAAGCACATGGGCTATGTTAGATAAATCAAACGGGTGAGACTTCTTCTTTTCTTTATTGTTACTCCATTTTGTATTAAATATAATTATAAGAGTACATTAAGAAATAATGTAAAATAAAGGAGATAAAAGAAAAATATAATTGTCGGTCATAAAAAGGTGATACATCACCTTCTTTAATCAAGAATTCTATTTATTTATTTTCATTTTTTGACAATTTTTTTTAACATTTATATTTACTTATAATTGTACAAAAATAAAATGTACTATTCGTCTACTCATTGTTATTTTTTATTTTTTATAATTAAATATTTTCAAATTTACTTCCATAACTTACATGAAATAAATAACTTTACAATTTTTCAAACAGTTTAGAATTGATTGTTTTTTAGCACAAAAGGCTAAAGCTAAAATTATAATAGTTTTGAAGTATATGATATACATTGTACAATTTTAAAATTTATTTTAGCTATTGAAGATTTAAAAGGATAAACATTATAAGATAATTAACAAAAGAACACAATAATTACTTTATCTGAAATAATAAAGAACCTAAATTTGTGAGAAAATGACTATTCATCTATTGTATTTTCATTTTAAAAAAAAATGTTGAAGAATAAGTTAAAAAGAAGAAACACTTAAGAATAAGTTTCAAACAAAAAATCAAGAACACAAGTGAATGTGGAAAGAATTTGAATTGTTCGAAAGGATTATATTGTAACACTGTTCCTAAAATATACAACACCAAAACTATAGTAATTTTGAATTAAAATTACTGCTAGTCATCTTATTAGTCAAAACAAAATTTTCATTTGTATTAATGCCACTATATATTACTTTTTATAGAGGCTAGTTTAGGATTATATGAGTATATATTTTTTTCGCTCAGTAGAGGTTTGAATCTGAATTGTTCAAATTTTAACTTACCAATTGTGTGTTTTCTTTGTTTTATAATCACTAATTATATGCGCGTTCAAAATTCTTAAAATCAGTAAGACGTTCATTTAAAGATTTACGTATTGGTATTCTACCATTACATATGTTGTTCATTAATTATCACGCACAATCACTACCATCAATATCCGTAGCGCATTAATCACCACCCTCTACCACCAATCATCTCCGTCACTAGCCTCATCATACGACCATCAATACGGTAAGTATACCACCACCGTTAATTACGTACGTACCTCTAAGAAGGTAAGTGGGAACACTATTGATTTTTTGGGGACGGGGTGAAAATTTTGATTTACTATTCAACATACTAATTCTACGAGATCTAGAAATTTATACCATTCATACAATTAGAACATCAAGTTAGACCTTAGGTAGTAATTAAAGTCATATAACGTAAACAAAAATTATCAGTACCATTATTTACCTTTACTTAAGTAGGCGTTTGGCCATGAGAATTTTTCACTTTTTTTCGGAAAATTATTTCACTTTTTCCGGAAATAGCGTTTGGCCATAAAAATTTCAAATGCAACTTCGAAGTTGTATTTGGAAAACTGAAAACACAAGAGTGTTTTCACTTTTTTCCAACTCACTTTTTTCTTTTTTTAATTTATTTTTATTTTGAAAAAAACCTAAATTTTTATTTTTATAAAATAACCCCATTTAAATTATATTTCATTTTTAAATCATATTTTATATTTTTTTAAAATATATATTTAAGATCTAGATAATTAGTACAAAAGTTATGGCCAAACACAACTCCAACTTTGAAAATTCCAAAAAAGTGAAATAATTTCTTATTTTGATGGCCGAACGGCACCATATGATTATATAATAATGATTTGTAACATGCATTCATAGTTCTATCTACGTGTATTCCAAGGATTAATATTTTATAGATTACAACAACAATAACAATAACATATCCAGTAAAATTTTATAAGTAGAGTCGGAGAGAGTAGAGTATACACAAGTCTTATCACTACCTCGTGAAGATAGAGAGACTATTTTCGAAAAACCCTCGACTTAAGTACAGAAAATCCAAGTAAAAAAAAAAAGAACAATGAATCAAACATAGCAACTAACAACGAGGGACAATATTTTATAGATTGCCATAACAAATTTGCAGACTTTTTGCATGGGGACAGTTAAGTTGATTGAAATTAGAACAAGTCCATATTGTTTGGTGAAGTTTTGATAATTTCAACATGAAATTTAAACAGAGAGTCAAAAAAGCACATGAGATTATGACAAAAAATGGGATCTTTGTCAGCAATTCACGGATCCACACCATGATGTTATCATTACACTAATCCTGTTTAATTATAATTAATTATTCCTCCGTCAATTTTTACTTGTTCCGTATATTAAACCAAGTTATTCAATTTGATAAATGAAGAGATAATTTATCATTTTGTGTCTATGTTACATCTTAGTTATTAAATACTATTCATTTCTTAACATTTAGATAACTTATACTTCAGACCACTTTACTTGTCGTCCTTACTAAAAATAGTTGTCATTTTAAAAAATCAAGATACAACTAGTTATTTGTTTTCACCTTTACCCTTATTATAAATATGGAGAGATATTAATGTAGTGCAAAAGAGAAAAGTGTTGAATATTGAGGAGTAATAAGTAAGGATAGTTTAGTCAAATTACACTCTAGTTAATATTTTTCACAAGGAGCGTGTAAACCAAAAACGTAACAAGTAAAGTGGTCCGGAGAGAATAGTAATGAATAGGAATGATATAGTAATTACCCTTTTATTTATTATTTCTTAAGGGGTGTGTTAAATCAAACATGAACAAGTAAAATCATAGACTTAATTACCGATTAGTATTAAATCATAGACTTAATTAGCAACAAATTGAGTCACACTACTAATTATCTCTCCCCCACTATTCACGGACTTGCTTTCTTCTTTTATTTCTTTTTTTCCCTTTTTAACTTATTTTTCAACTATTTGTTGTAGAATACTAGAATATGAGAAGAAGAAGAAGAGTACATATATTTTGAATAATTGAAGCTTCTGAAGATTTTATGTGAGAACTAGGAACTTCAACATAATTTTGTAGGAAAATGGTCAAGTCAAATTTAATTTTCTACTATGCAAAAGATATTTAGTTTACCTTTTGTTATATTTACGATACAAAAATACTTCTAACAATAGTCAAATGACTCAAATATATTCCTCCTCCTGTTAGCTCTATCCGAGGTGAATGTTCAATTTGACGTGACACTGATATTTTGATAAGATGGACACCACATAGCATACCACTTCTACGAGTAGCGTACCTCCTCCGCTCAGCGACCATTTCCACCATGACCACCAATAAAACTTAAATATAACAAAAGTTGCGGAGTTTAATTAACTCAAATTAATTAATGCACCAATAGTATAAATATTTTTTTACACTATCGTCTTTAGTAGATATTCGAAAGATATCTAGAGATAATTTTTCATAAAAAATGACTTCTAATCTTGAAAATAATATATGTTATTTAATATAACAAGTAAAATGATATCATAGTATCAAAAAAAAAAAAACTTACACAAATAGACTAAATGCATATTAATTAGTTAAACTCAAATCTAAATGTAGAAAGTTATTAAGAGGTGCAAAATCCGTTAAATGTGGGGAACATGGTGGCTTCGTTGTCTACCAAAATAAGTAACGTCATCCATTAGATAACCAAACGGAAACTGACAAATCTCATTAGTCACATACGGGCTAAGATGCTCAGACTCTCTAAAAATATTGTTGCGATGTGTCATATCCTCAAAAAATACACTATTTTTAAGAAATTCGCCACACATTCGATGACATTTTCGAAAAATCCAAACAACATAGATTATTAGAATGCAAAAAGAAAACACTACTCACAAGGAAAAGGGCAAAACAAATCATGACTAGGGGTGGTTTAGTTCAGATTTAAAGTTTTTAGGAAGTTTCCGCTATTTCATTGAAAATCTGTTTTTCACCATGCATTTTTTCAGTAAGCTGGTTCGATGAGATATGAGTGAAAAAATCATGTTATATAGCATATTTTTATTAATTCGTGGTGAGAAAAATATTTGTTTCTAGATATAACTTAAAATCAAAATAAAAATTTAAAAACGTTTTTAAAAAATATTTTCAGAATTGTCAAAACCTGCAGTACTCTTTCTTTGACCCATACACACACAAACATACAAACAACTATATATACACTGCTCCTTAATTAAAATCCCTTTAGCCTTCTTTATTTTACACCCATTTGTACTCAACTCATGCCAAAGAGGATTCCAAGAAAAAACATATCCACAATAAAAAAATAAATAGAATCCAAAAAATATTATTTCTTAATTTTTAGTTGTTATATTGTATAGTCTTCATTATATATATATAACACCAAGAAACATATAGCTCAACCCTTCAACAACAACAAGAGAAAAAAAGCTGATATGGGGAACAGTCTAGGAATAAGAAAAAAGAGTACAAAAGTTATGAAAATCGATGGACAAACGATGAAATTCAGAACCCCAGTTTACGCAAACGAGGTTCTGAAAAATTATCCATCGATGGTATTATTAGAATCGGAAGAAGTGAAGCATTTCGGGGTTCGAGCCAAGCCATTGGAGCCACAACAAGAGTTAAAGCCCAAAAGGCTTTATTTCCTCGTTGAATTACCCAAATTCCCCGAAGAGACGAATAAAAACCCGAGGAGGGTCCGTTCGGGGATCCAAATGAGCGCGAAGGATAGGCTCGAGACGTTAATGCTAGCAAGGAGATCCGCGTCTGACTTGTCAATCATGAAGCCTGCAAGTATTATAACTGAAGAGTACTCGTACTCTTCAGGGAATGGTGTTGGGCCTCAGGCCCAGCCCATGAGGCTGAAGTTGAGGCTACCGAAAGCGGAGGTGGAGAAATTGATGATGCAAAGCAAAGATGGGAGTGACGTTGGTGAGAAAATTATGAGACTTTGCATGAACAATAATAACAATGGTGGTGTCGGAGCCGACTTATTTCAGAGTAAAAGTGGACCGTTGATCGAAAAAGATCAAAGTCAATGGAATAATAATAATGGAGGAATATTGATTAAGAAGGGAATCCGATCTCGCGAGGTAATGTTCTCTTCATTATGGACATTGATCCACTTTTTAAGTTATGTTAATTTTTTTTGGTTCACGTTCTGATCATGATGATTATATTCTAAAGTCTTAACTTATAAAATAACGCACTAAGTAAAAGTTAATACGTAGCTTGGATTTTTCAAAATATATAATATCATACTCACATTTGATATTTTTTAACATGTAGATGCAGAAATTTTTAAAGAGTTCGGACGATACAAATAAAAAGTAGATTAAGTTGATCATAATTTATGCTTTTTGACTTAAACATTACCTCAATTAGTAGAACCAATATTGATTATTACATCTATAGAGGAGCTTTGATCTTGATATGATCAAGTATTGTTTGAAAATATTTACTCGAACCTGATGTATACGTCAAATCAATAAGTGAATAATATACGCATTATTTATCAAGTCTTAAATCTAATGGTTCTAGTCGAAGTCTCACATATTATCAAATTATGAGATGAAATTGTGTTTCCAAATGCTAGCTTAGTCATAATATATGTACGTGATATATTAACATGGTTTGGTGTATTAACCTCGTTTAGTTAAGTCTTTTTTCGTAAAATTATTCGTATTATATATTGTGCCATTGTATATTTTTAGTGAGAAAAAAGTTAAGACTTGAAAATTTGCAGGAGTAACATTCAAAATAATAGCCCACTAAAATAATAGTCAGTAAATATATATTTTTATATATTAATGTATGATATACATAAGATATATATTTTTGATATATAAAATAGTATATATATGTCTTACATATTTGGCTAGTGAATATAATTATTTTAAATCGGCCGACCAAATATGTAAAAAACAAAAAACTCAGAAGTCAAAAATTGCATGGTCAATTAAATTTTGTCAAATTACATGAGTGTGAAAAGCTTTCCTTTTATAGAATTTAATTTCAAGATTGACTGCTTCAATATTCTTTAAATTAAAATTCTAATTTTACTTCAATCATCGACTAACTCTAACAATATTATTTAAATTATAAACTTGCAAAAGTCAAACTTTGATGACTTCAACGTTTTCTTCTTTATATTAGTTTTTTTGTATGCATATAGTGATATAGAGATTAAAAATATAAAGTTTAGATATCTACCTATAAAAAAAATAAGAAATTGGTTATGGAAAATTAAATTTTATTTCCGTAGTACGTGTATACGTGCATGTAGTGCTAGAAAATATTTATATTTTTAAAACCAAATTAAATAAAAGAAAATAAATGAAAGAGATTGAAGTTGAAGTGTGAAATAGTGCCTTATCAACTAATTTGTTACCTAATGCCTACCAAAAATAGTTTTAAAAAATCAATTTAGTTTATTCTTTTTTGGATAAGATTTTGAAGGGGTTTATGGATATGATGATAGATATCAAGAATAAGTCATACAAAAAAAATCATTACTACAAATATGTGAATTTTCGATAGATATTCTTATTCAAAATATCATTGATAATCTTAAATTTCTTGTTGAAAAATCGTTGAAACTTGTTTTTCACAAGTACTATTTTGATGGTTTTTGTCGAAAATTTGCTTGTTTCTAGTAATGAATTAAGTTTTTAGATGATATCGAGAATAAGTCATACTAAAAAATCATTATTAAAAATACGTGAATTTCGACAGGCGTTCTTATCATTAGATAATCGATAATCTGAAATTTCTTATTGAAAAGCTGTTGAAATTTGTTTTTCACAAATACAATTTCGACGGTTTTTGGCGAAAATTTGCTTGTTTCTAGTAGTGGATTAAGTTTTTAGATAACCTTTTAATTTCAAAAAAGAAGAAGAGAATTTCACTAAGAGGTACTATCGATCAAAAGTTGCGATGAAATGGATATAATTTTTCTGTCCTTAATCAGAAGTTTCGAATTTGAACTCTGAATATGAAAAAGATCAGAGAGTGTTTTCACCTTTAATGAGTTTGTAATATTTTGTATAACAAACATAATTGTCTATTACACCAAACTAAACCAAACATGTACTAACACTAAAACATGTGTGTGATTTTAATTTGTTTGCCTCCACTATTACACACGTAATAGATTCCCAAATATTTTTTTTCAATATTACTAAATTGATTAAATCATTATAACTAACTATGATGTCAAGTTTTGGTTGCACACCACTAACGTATACCAAAAATTTATAATATTTTCTTATGTCCATTAGATTAGTAATTAATACAAATTTTTAATTATGCATTATAATAATGTTCTATATTTGTTAATTTTTGTCTTTGTTTTTGTTCAATTGATTGCAGAAACGTGTAGGGTTCTTGCCAATTACAGAAGGGGAAATTCAATTAGCAATGACAGCTTCATAACAAAGAGAGCAAAAATAAATAAATCCATTTTATTATATTATATAGTTTTGTTTAGTGTATGTATGTACAAGTCCTCTCCGAATTCACTCTGCAGAATTTTTCAGCTCTTTATAATTAGTACTATATAGGTTATTCGAGTCATGAAAGCAGACACTAATGCTTGCATTAGGCTAGGCGCGTTGTCTATATCATCTTTCTCGAATCCTGCTAACGTGGGATGCTTTGTGCACCGACTGTCCTTTTTTTTTTAATCAGGTATTAGTCATTTTCTGTATAGTAAAAATTAAGAAGCTGAAAATTATAGGTGAATTATGTGAGAAACTGCTTATGATATATTACATTTTGTATCCAATTTTCCACTTTCTATTGTTTCTTTTTCTTTCCCTTGATATATTACATTTGTATCCAAAAAAGTTTGGCGGATCCATTCACTTTCTTCTTAATTGTTTTAATTAAGAGTGTGCAAAATTAAATATACACTCATAATAGCTAACATTTAACTTTTGTACACCATATAATTTTTCGACGAAGGGTGTAAAACTGACCATCCTTCACCTGAGGTGCCTCCGCCCATAAATCATTATCATGGCATTTGAATCAAGTATGAATTATTTGAGATACATCTAAGTGTGTCAAATGGATTGATAGATTCAAGTTAACGGATTAAAATGAGTTGAGTCAATAAACATATATAATTGAAAACATTCAAAGTTTACTTAAACCAAAATGAATTGAGTAACTTGCCATAACTACGTAAAATTTGCGTGAATTAATCTTCTATTAGTCAAAATAGCAATTTTAGAGTGCCAAATGCAGGTGATTTGGTCAAATGGATACATCAATAATAAACAAGTTATGACTCATCTAGTAATAATCTAATTCATCCAACTAAAATTTGTGTTTGCTACACTTTGCGAGCCATGTGACCTGGAGGTCACGGGTTCAAGTCGTGAAAACAGTCTCTTGCAGAAATGCACGATAAAGTTATGTACAATAGATTATGATTCGGCTATTCCCCAGATCCTGGGCATAGCGAAAGTATTTGTGAACTCCACTATATTTAGAGAGCAAGAATACTTGGTAACTTGAAACATCCTCAGCCAACTGAAATATTTGCAAATTTCAAGATTATTTGTTACGTTTGTATTTGGATTAATCACATGTACCAGACAAGAGAATATGAAGCATACTATATAATAGTAATATGTATAACAATGTTGGAGGGTTGTTCTTAATCTTTTTCACATGGCAGACAAAATCTCCATAAAAATATGGTATCTTAAAAGTCATAAATAAAGTCAATATATTATGTTTTCCAAGGGTCCATTTCTTTTTCTTTTTTTCTTTTCTCCATACATGAAGAGAAGTGACAAGAATAAAGTAATAAGTGTCCAATTCTTTATTGAAAGATAAGAAAGTTGCCTCCCAAGATTTGCTTGTGATGTTAACAAAAGTGGAACATGATATAGAAGACTCCTACTTTACTTTCCATAGATCCAAAAGGAAATGGGAAGAAAATGGCCAACTCTTTTAGTGTTTCGGGCCGGTTTGCGCACATCTCAACTATCTCCCACAGGCACAAGTACCTTTGTTTACCAAGGCTTTGACAGATGGAAAGAAATCACCTAGTGTTTACGCCTCCGAACCTACCTCATGGTTCTCAACCCACTTCATTGACCACGAATTCACACCCCTGACGTTTAAGTTATATGGACCAACAGTATAAAAGACGTTTACACAATCAAGTCATTTTAAGGCGATTACACATGAATCTCTGTGATTTATGTTAACCTGGTAAAGAAGGTAATGAACCTGCTATTACATGTTAAATGTACGAACAACAACAAGAACAACATACACAGTGAAATCCCTCTGGTGGGGCCCGGAAAAGGTAGAGTGTACGCAGACGCAATGACCCCATCATATCATAGGAGCAACCACTGAACGGGGTTGTCACGATAGTAGAGCCCAGAACGCTAAATGGTAGGGAACAAGAGTTGTCACGATAGAAAAGATAGATAACTTTTGATGAAATCTACTGCAAACTGGTTTGCAATAAGACATTTGATTTCATTTACTCAAATGAAGCTTTTGTATAAATGTACAGATGGTCAAATGTACACTTTGCCAGAATTTTTAATAAAGATGACAGCCCCTATTTCACATCCCCAGATGGCAAAACAAATATGAACCAACTGGAAAATATCTAAACTTTCCTTCATCTGCAAATTTTGTGCAATTAGGAAAGTTTGCTTATTGGCAGAAGGCTCTAAGAATGAATATAATAAATCCAAGATTGTTCAAGATGACCATTGATCTGGTACTGTTAGAAAATAGGTTGTCATCGCTTTTCTGAATCTTTTCTTGTATTGTTTTGGAGAAACGATAGTTGGTGACGCGTTCTTTGGTCCTCCAAGTATACCGGATGCCTTCACCCATGTCTCCAAGTGCTTGTCCCAAGTATATTGCCTCATGAAGTCGATGATCCCCAAGACGAGCTCTTTTCGCTCTTCATCCACCCCAACCAGCAACGAGTAGTCCATCACATCAACCGACTGTCACAAAACAGAACTTTTATTGGTCAATGTTGAAATGTAGACGCTAAAGAAAGAGGAAAATAGATTCACTGAGCATTGCTCCCGCAAGTTGTTCATTACTTGATCAGCACAAATAAACAGATATAAAACAGTTATGTAATCAACTTTAACATTGTTCCAATCATTTAAGAATTAAGCACAAATTTCTCCTACCACTCGACAGTTTATAGGTGAAGACTAATTTCTACTTGATCCCTTATTTTGATCAGAAATAATTACTACTTTGCTACCTTCTCTCTAATAGCAGATTGACTCATAGTGGCATCTTATAACAGGATAAGAAAGAAACAGATTAATACTGGATATCACCGATACTTCTCCCTGTCAGATAGCTAAATTTCATTTTCAACTTAAGGATCTATATCACAATCTAGAGAAAGATAGGAAGGCAAAGTAGCTTACTGCCAAAAAGGATGTATCATTCCAAACAGCTCGCTCGAGGCTTCTTTTTGCTTTGCTTCCAAGAAATATGGGTTTGGTATGCAATGTTTCTAAAAGATTCATATCCAGCAACACTTTGTTTGTACCAGTTGTATCTGCATTGTAGCGGGAACGTAGAGAACCCTTGAGATCGTAGACCCTAGAGATTTTTCTTTCGAAAAAGAGATTCTCCATCACAATCAAATCCATTTTTGTTTCCCTGCCTCCTTTCAAATGTTTGACCGAAACCTAAAACATTGGATATGAATGAGAATAAGACATCTGCAACAAATAAAATTAGTTCGAAAATTAAAGGCACACCATTTTTCACCTGGAATATTCCAAGAACTTTTGCAAGGCACGTTGGACTACGCGAGTTAATAGAATCTGTTAAATATTTGAAGTACTCTGGTGCAAATTCTTCAAAAGAGTCCAACTCAGTTTTCTGAACTTGTTTTATTATGAATCTTTCATCCAATGACTTGGCAAAGTAAACGTTGCTTTTTCCCCCTTGAGCACTCCATTTCTTACAACGGCTTAAGGAACGTACAAAATCCAGTTCATCAGGACAGCACTTCCTCCTAAGAGCATCAAACTGCTTTGCAAAGTAACAAGTAACTGAAAATTTCACCTTTCCCCCACTACTTGAAGAGTCGTCATCGAAAGAGATCCTTAGGTGAGGAGAAGTTTTTGAATCTGTAAAGAGGGAAGTAATTGTACCGGAAGCATCTTCAGAACCATAGCTTCCATAATGGATATAATCCATATCTAGAGAGCTAAAAGACTGCCATGACGAAAGGCTAGAAGCCACTCCAGCCTCCTTGTTGATGTCACTTGTGTTCCAACCCCGTTCTGGCACGCTTGACTTATCAGTGACCCAGTCATTATACACTTTCGAACAAAGTGCATAAGATATAATGCTAGTAGGTTCACTGTCATAAACAGCTAGGACAACATCTCTCTGACCATTGTGTGGAACCATCAATCTAGCTCCATCAGGTATAAGAGATGCATAAGAAATAAACGAAGGTGAAGAACCCATTAGGATATTAAACTTATGAGCCTCACTGGGTGACATCTGAGAACAAGTTCTCTGAACACTGGAAACAGGATCTCTGATCATATTCTTGTAGTCTCCAGAAGCATGAAAAGACCTAATAGACGATAAATGCAATGAAGAAGGTGGCAGCCCCTTCCTGATTCTGTCTTGAAGTCTCATAGCAGAGTCGAAGGAATGAACTCTTGCAGGTAACCTTATCCTTCTAAAAGGCGGCAAATCAAGTTGACTTGGCTGTCTGAGAGGAACAGTTTCAGATCCATCTCCTTGTAGCAACTGAGCTTTTTTGGGAGAACGATCAGTGCCAGACCAAGCAAAATCTATCTGATCAGAAAGGACTGATGCAGCTGAAGGAGCTCGTTCCAAGGATGTTTTAGTAAATGCATTCTCTCCTTCCATCTGCATTTCCTGCATTCTCTCACTCTCATATGAGGTTAACATGGAGCTTTCTAGCTCACCAGTTCCCTCCTGTTCGGACTGCAAAGCTTTCTCGGGATATTCCTCTGAGTCTGAAAACTCAGGCACAGACTCTTCATAAACATGTTCAAGAGTGTCATTCTGTAGAAACATGTCCCTTCTCCAATCTATCAGCTCATTACAAGATCCACAATCTTCTGGACCCACTGAACCAGAACTCTTTTGGAGGAAGGACTTCATGGACAAAAGCCGACGATCCCAAACATGTGAAGCAATCACGAGGGAATGCCTCAAGCGATTTAGCTCAAGAATGTCTATTGCTCCCTGTCTTGGGTCGAAAGTTTCATCATCGTCCAGCTGAAGAAAGTCCTATTGTACAAGCAAACAGAAACCAAATAAGTAAGGAGAAACACAGCACTTGGCATACATGCTAAACTACAAAATCTGCAACCAACCTACATGATTAAAGCCATGAGAGGAAACTGTACAAGTATTAAAGATTGATATTCCGTTGTTTCTTACATGGTAATCGTTCTTTTCCTTCATAAGCAGGTCTTTTAACTCCACAATGCAGTCATGCAATTGAGTTGTATCAGATGGTTCACATTCTAAAGAGTAACTTTTCTCTTCAATCCTACGGAAGGCACTTGATATTTCTGCGTACAAAGCCTTGGCTTTACCCAGTAACTGCAAGATATATCACATAGAGCTATTGTAAGCATAAAGAAATTAAAGACATCGCAAATACTTAGAATCATTTCAAGATAGCAGGAAAAGTATTTAGAATTTCTGTGACCTCAGCTGCTTCTTTCCTTAACCACTCATGTTCTGTGTAGCCACTAAATTCAAGAGTTAACGGGGGCAGACGAACTGACAGAATATCAATCGGAGAATAGCGGAAGAAGGCAACCATACTTCCACACCTGCAAAAGCAAAGTCTGTTATTCACTAAATAGCGATGGTGAAGCAATGACTGAATTATCACAGTGATTTCAAACTCCGGCAGATGCCAACCCAATTCTTAAGGAAAATCATGCAGTACGCACCCATAGTACCGGAGGCAGTCTCTTTGCAGAGAATGACCACAGTTAGCAACACGGTTAGCAGTTGCATGATTTGAAAAACTAAGTTCCAAGAACTTCCCAAACGAGAGTCCCCAAGCAGCATCTGACATTATTACTCTGCGAGTAGCTGGTGGAACTCCTTCTATTTGTGCACACTTAAGGCATCGATGCCACATCCAAATCTTTTTGTCCCGTTCACCAGGAAGAGAATTCACCAAGGGAAGACGTCTAACGTTTATGGTAAGATTTGCCTGCTGGTGTGTATAACAGATGACATGAGCCTCAGCTGGCTCCTTACACGATTGACAGGAAGACATCTGACATCATGAAGTACAATATAAAAGTGGCATGAAATTATTTTCGATAATGGAATATCATGTATTGCTAAAGCTAGGGACAAAGGATGATTGCTACCTGACCAAAAAGATCATTCTGAAGATATCGCCCAAGTGGCTTATCGAAGGAGCCATAAAACTTGATGCGAAGAAGCTGAGAACGTACACATACTGTTCCATTTAGAACACATCGACTAGAGAAGGACACTAATATGCTTTGACGACTGTCAGCAGCTGAATAGAATTCATCGGAGGCTTTGGTTTCAACTGATCTTTGAAGCTTTGATAGCTCTCCTAGTTCTCTGGGTTGACTCCCTTCTTGACCTGAAGTTTCTAACGATCCTTCATCTGTTTGATCTTCAATTTCAACAGAACCAACAGGTCTCGTATCATGCACCAAAAACAGTGCGAGATTTTCACGATCTGCAATAGTGAGAACATCTCTTGCTCCACAGTCATCTAGGTTAGATTGATCACCACATTGAGGATGATGCTCCGACAATGACTCTGGTAAAACTGCCTCCACGTTGAAGTTAGATCCTACCTGAACATGTGGGTCATTAGCAACTGTCTGCGCTCTTGCAGGCACAGCAGAATGAGAAATCACTGAGATAGCATTATCAGCAGATGTCCTCTCTGGTATAGCAATTGAAGTTGCTGCAGACGCTTTAGGTAGACTAGCACCCTCATCAGCAAGGAACGATGTCTCAAGAGATAGATGATATGCAGCAAATACAGCATACTGAACGACCTTCTTTAGCTTCTTGAGCTCTTCACGACATGAGCCCCTCAGCAACACCTGCAAAATTGTCAAATGAAAGGGTAAGTAACCCTCTAATTCTAACTTCAGTTTCTTGATCAAGGTAAAAGAGCATTTCATTGCGTTATAGCCCGGGTGAAAACTCGCAACCCTTATTGGCAGAAAAAAAAAGAACATGAAAAGCACACATTATAATGCAAGAAATTATAATGTTATCAAAAGTCAAATACTTATAAAAGCATCAATTGTTTCCTGGGCTTAAAGCACAAAGCACAACTAAAGTATGTGGCTTTTGTGTATGTAATGCAAGAAATTATAACTATAAACACACATAAATTTTTCTTGGACATAGAAATTGAAAAGAGAATGGCCATTAAGTCAAATATTTATTTTTTTGAGAAGTAGAATGGCGATTAAGTCAAATATATAAAGTGAAAACCCTCTTAATGAAATTCATAAACCAATTTAAATTTCTTAATCAGATGTAAACATGACACTATAAATTTCTACTTCAAAAATTAGTCACTAGAAGGCAAACGTACAAATGATACAAAAGAAATTATCATAAATGTCATAATATAAATATACCTGTAAGGGGAAAATTCACTGATTATACATTGTATCTAGAGCAATGTGATCAAAGTTAAATGGAATGCATCATAAAAGTAGTACTTTAGAGGAATGATGCACACTAAGGAAGTAAAAGGACAAGTAGACCAACCATTATGCATGATTTAAATCATACTTACGACTTCAAAAAATTAGAGTTGCAATAAACAAATGATGGATTCTAAGAGTAGGGGAAATACCGTGCAACCTAAACGCCTGGGGCAACCATCAAAAAACATCAGAGTTTTTGATGGCTTCTTGTTCAACTGGTTGGCAAGTTCATGCTCTTCGGAGACCTTTTCTAAGTGGAAGAGTTCACAATGTCCCAATCTTGTTGTGGCTATGTCATCAATGGATGGGGTTATAAGAGCACCAGTGCACCTGCCTACTCGCTCTAGCAGTGGCGCCTTAACATTTAACACCAAAGAGATCTCTTTTGCCAATAGAAGCTCCTGAGCATATGAAGACACACTTTTCTCCACGAGTAGCACATTAGGATGATGGGCCTCTATTCTTGAAACGATCATCTTGAGGTGCTCCTTTTCCTGTTAGGATAACAGAAAATTGTAAACATTTTCTATTTGCTCTTATCTCATCACTAACAGATTAAAAGATCAACTAAAAACCTGTTGCAATAAGGTGTCAAAAGATGCCAACTGACTGGCAGCTCTTTGGTACTCAAGTGCTCCTCCCAAGATAAGTAATCGGGCATTTTTATACTGTGAAGTCATGCGCTTGTGTTTGATATTCTTAGTACAAACTACTCCTTTAACGAGGGTGCTGCATTGAACCAAAACTGAATCATGATTCTAACCAAGCAAGCCTAAACCCCCATGTTTTCATGTGATCAAAAAATGTAAAATTTCAATGTTGTGTGGTAAGAAGAGAAATATTACCTTTCACTTCGGGTCCCTGAAGCTATGCACTTAACTTTTACATAATCAACTGGATCCATGCTGCCTCCTTTACTAGTATCGGGCTTCACATAATTTGCAGCTTGCCATGCTAGTGATGTAACTATGTCAATCCAGTCATCAGCAGCACTTTCTTTCTCGGAATGTATATCTTCACCTTGCAATAGCTGCAAGACAAGAGCCCTGAAATGACCATGTACAACAGCTCGTAATGGTTCCTTTTGATCCGATTGTTGTTTATCCTTTGCAGGAAAAATGCTGGAAAGGTTCCCACTTGAAGAGAACGTGGCACCTGTCTCTCCAATTTCATCATCCTCATCATCATATGTGAAGAAATTATTTTGTGCCTCGTCATCTTCATCATCAGGTGGAGGAGGAAACCATATACGACCATTGTTTTCAAAATCCAATGGCTTTTGCTTCTTCTCTAACTGGTCTCGGTAAACAGACAAATTGTCAGAGTCATCAGCAGTCTCTAGATCATCATTCCCTTTCTCAAGCCTTCCTAAAACAACCAAGGTTTCTTGATCAAAGGAACCATCATTCTGAGACCTTGGAGTCTCCTGTTGGTCCTGAACAGAATGCCCAACTCTATTGGAAGTAAAACGAATCCTAGAGGGGCTGTTTGATGGACTAGATCCAAATGATCTGAGATGGTAAAATTTATGTCTAGCACTAACACTACTTGATTCTAAATCAGAAGTATCATGACAATAATCACTTGATGGGCTAACAGATTGATTCGTGAAGTCCCCTCCTTCATCTTCATCACTCCTAAAAATATAAAAGAAATGTAAGATTAATTAGTTCCGAAAGCAGCTTTAAAAACACAAGTTCATATAACTTTACGATCTGATAAAACCAGTGTTTCTTCTGTTTGACCTTTTTTTTTCGTTTAGAAAAAAGGAATCAGCGGGGTCTGCTAGATAGTTATATTAACCAACAGAAAAATGGAATGAAGGAGGGATATTTGGAATATCACACCATTGCTACATTCAGGATGATGTGGAAACAGTCCCGAGGAGTCTATAAGAAGTCCATGTGGAGAATTAGGAGCTCTTTAGTGTTTCACTTGTATTTTTGGCGTAAAGGAGAAAAAGAGCAATTGTGTTAAGAAAGCAGTGTTTTTTTGGAACTTTAAGGATGCAACACAAAACGTGAAGTTTTCTGTACCACCTTGGTTCAACGAGGTGATCCTTTGACTTAAAAATAAGAAAATAGACCATGAAAAAACAGATTATAAGTTAACATTACATGCTAATGCCCTGGTAGGAGACTCTAGCTTTTATATAATAGATTTTTGCATCAGCTACTTTTAAGACAATAAACTAGACAAATCCTTGCATAGACCGAAATCTCTTTTTGAGAAAACAAAGTAAAACCAAGCTCCTTTTATCCACCAATTCAGGAAACTAAAACAACTAAATCAATAATTAGATAGTATAATGATCCTGCCATATTAGATGTTTCTGTTTAATATATTAACATATATGGAAAACACAAAATTTCAAACTGGAATAATTACAAAGAAAGAAATTCTACAAAATTGTATCAGTTCGTTACCTGCTAGGCGAGTGACGCAGAGACACCGAAGATGGATGACTTGAAAAGGCTGTAAAACTACTCTTACTTGCATCATGGGTCGAATAACCATCAAACATGTCGCTACTGAAATTTGGTGACGGCGGTTCTGGGCTTTCCCTCGGAGATTCAGAAGGATAAACTTTGTCACAAAATTTCCTTGTGCTTTTATGACAATTGCTTAGATCAGAACAGAATTTGCAAGTCTTGATATCAACCACAGCCCTTGCCATCCTTCCGGATTCTCCTGATCCGGATGCAACAACATCCAAAGATCCAAAAATGTGCACAACACAATCCCTGCAGAATACTCGACTGCAACTTAGGCAGTGGAACTTGAGGCAAGAATCAGTAAACTTCATCTTGCATTCATAACAGGTTTTGCAACTTTCACCATCCATATCGCGTCCGCCAACCAATGAAGTTCGATCACTTCTACCCCAATTTATCCAAGCCCTAACTTTCTCTATCAAATCCAGTAGAGAACTATCTGGTACTCCCATAGACCAGCAGTCAACCCACCAAGTTTTGCCTCAATTAGATAAGTCCGAAACCTTTAATTCTTCTCCTAATCTAAAGTTTGTGTAATCTGATTTCTTGGTGTTAAAAGAAGAAAATCTATCAAAACTACAACCCACAATAAAAATGGTGGATTCAAAGTTATATTTAATGTTTTTTTTCTTTAACAATGAGTAAAGTTCCTCATAAAGAACTAAAGAAACAAAAAAACAGAAAGATTTCCCCTCAGAAATCACTAAAAATCCAGAAGGGCAGAACAGATTACAACAATTTACTTCACACTTAATTTGAATATATATATACAACCAAAAAAAGCTTGAAACTTGTGACAACAAAAGGACTTAAAACTTTTTGACCAATTTGTTGACTCAAAAACCTAAAAACCCAACTCAACCAATCCCAGAATCATCCAGATTTGATCCCAAGATCAAATTTTTCATAACAATCAAGATCAGATCCAGAGCTCAGAACCAAACAACTACTGAAAAACACTCAGATTCTGAAACTATTTCCTCTTAGAACAAACAGCTAAAACTGCCAAAACCCCAGATTAGCAATATCTATAGCTAAATAAACAACCCCACCTAAAAAGCAAGAAACTTTTTCAACTTCAATGTAAAATAAGAGAACCCCACATCAAGAAACACAAGTATAAAGCCTTTAGGTAGTGAAAAATTGAATTTTTTTTTAACTTCAGTGCAAAATAAGACAACCCCAGATCAAGAAACACAAGTATAAAGACTTTAGGTAGTGAAAAATTGAATCTTTTTAAACTTCAGTGTAAAATAAAAGAACCCCAGATCAAGAAACACAAGTATAAAGTAGTGAAAATTGAAAACTTTTTTAACTGAAGTCTAAAATAAGAGAACCCCATATCAAGAAACACAAGTATAAGGACTTTAGCTAATGAAAAATTGAATTTTTGTTTAACAAAGACAGATTTATGTGAGCTGATGAAATTAAAGAACAAAGAGAATAAGAATGAAAAGGAGGAAAAGGAAGAGTACTGATGAAGTTGTTGAAGAAGAAGAAGAAGAAAAAATAGTTGTAGCTCTTATCTCCATGAACACAACATTCATCTGTTTCTTCAGCAAATACATTAACTTCTCTCTCCTTCCCATTTTTCCCGGCATTGCTTTTGCCACTTTCATTTTTTCAATTCTCTCAACAAAATAAAATTAAAAAAATCATCTTTACATACATATAATTAGAATTCTGTAATGAAGATTCATTTTACACACTTCTACTTTTTCTTCTTCTTCTTAAAACAAAAATTATTGTAAAATACAACTAACAATTGTTCATGTATTTATCCAAATTTTCTTTTCCTTTTTCTCTCTCTAACTTTACTTTTTCTATATCACTGTGCACTTTATCTTATGAACATGAAACCTTTTTAATTTTCACATTTTCTTTGTATATATTTAATTGTTATTCCTGTCAAACGAAATTAGAGTTCTAACTACGAATTAACATACTAAGTAGTATTTTTAGCTAAAACTTTATATTTGTATCGAGGAATTTATTTATTGACAATAGCATATTTAGTGCAATCTCACGAGTGGAGGTCTGAACCTTATCTCTACTTTCTGAGATAGAGAAGTTTTTCGAACAATCTTCAGCTCAAGAAAAAAAGCCAAAGCACGTCGAAAAGAAAAAGAATTAACATGATAAGTAAAAAGTCAATGACAAAATACTATAGAAAGCATATTTAAGTTTTCTAAAAGAAAAAAAACGTAACTATAATAAGATAATACGATATAAGAAAATAATATATGATAAATAATTTATTCAGAAATCAGTAAATTACATTTTTAAATCCAGAAGTCACAAATTTAAATTGTGAATCTGTTTCTAATTTTGATTTGGATTTGTTTGGTACGTAGTTATGAGGCTATAGCCGTTGGTTAGCATGAGATTAATTAATAATAATTGGAGGGGTTAGGTTTATTAATTATTTATTATTTTAAATAATTTTATATGTGTTTGAATTATTGTTTATATTTTTCCTTTAGAATCTTTTGTTTAAAGGGTATTCAAGTTCTTGAGCTACTATTGGTCAGCAACAGCGTATGGAATGAAGTATTTTTTGGCAGCACAGTCAGAGACAGTATTAAGATTGTGAAAGATTTGTATTTTATTTATTTTATTATATGCTTTGTCTTTTTACTCTCTTATTCTATTTTCTTTTTAGAAACTAGTTGTAATTTTTAATAATGTGCAAGTACTCTTGTTATAAAGAAAATTTTATTTATATTTTCGTAGTGGTGAAGAAGTCGGGAAGAAAAAGAGTAAGAGTCGAATTCATACCTATTATATGAAAGAGATAGATATCGTTTTTTTTTGTAGTTCAGTGGAAGGAGGTTTAGATTTTTCCATTATGTTCATGTTCAAATCTCTGTGGATACATTTTGATACATCTTTTCTATCTCACCTCTGAGGTAAAGGTACGAACTGTGTACACTCTATCCTCCCCACACCACACTTTGTGAAAATACACTGAGTACGTTATTGTTATTGAAAAAGAGAAGAAGTTGGGAAGAAAAAGAGTGAGAGTCGAACTCATACCTACTATATGAAAGGGATAGATGTCGTTTTTTCTTACTTTTTATTATACTTTGCTCTTATTTTGACTCTGCTAATATATTGAATAATTATTTTTGTTTTTACTTATCTTTCAAAAAAATTGATTTTTCTAGCCGATCGTCGAATATTCTTAGCTAATTTTATTATTTTAAAGTAGGAATAATTATATGACTCTAGCTAAGTCAACTAAGTAGAATCAAGCTCTCATAAAATCAAGTTAAGTTGAACCTCACTCTTTCTGGAACGAATTGATTTTAGGTGCATCAGAATATAGGGTAATTTCACAAATAGATACATTTAGGATTACCATTTGAAAATAAGCTACAATTCAAAAATTAACGGGAAACTTAACCATTTTTTGTGAAAATTAATTGAAAACTAACCATTTATACAAAATTGTTCAATTATAGCATATAACTCACCAGTTCATGAACAATCATAAGAAAAGTAAAGGAATATAATTAACGTGATAAGTATGGGATTTTTCATCTTTTTTTTTTCTTCTTATTTTAATATATCCTTCGTGGATTCCAAGTTAACATATTAGAAATTTGTTTTTAATAGTATCGTTTATATAAATGGATAATGGTCTACGAATGTTCAAATTGATAAAGAGTAAATAAAATTTAATAAAATAAGTTGGGACAGGTTTGGAAATATCTCCAGTATATTAATAAAGAAATGTCTAAATGCTAAAATAAAAGGGGATTATATTTAATTTACTACTAAAAGATACTCCTACTATATACTTTATTTTTATAAATATTCAGAATTATATGGTATTATACTTTTTCATTAATCTTTATGAGGATGACAGTTCATGTCCCAAGTTGCCATTTTTCAAAACGATCCTCTTTAAAATATATAGTGGGGGTACGTTTTTATATTAATTAAAATGAGATATATCTTATCTTTTGAGTTAATTATTTTTGGAAAAAAATAAAGAGATTTTTTCTGTCTACGTAATGTCCAATAATACAGTAACAAATTAACTCTCATGTTTCAGTGAGTGCAACAAAAAACATTACGTATAATTATTATTTATTATATACTCTAACATGTTTCATAAAAGGACATATAATTTTTTAAATTCAATTTTTGTAGCTTAATTTAGGTATATTCTCATTTCTATTTTTATATAATCCATGCAACTTTTTCTAGAAGAAAATTATTATTTGTCCATCTAAATCTTACCATAATATATTTGATAACCTATATGTATATTATCCATGCAAGGTTAGTTAAAAAAAATATTCGTAATTTACTTATCCACCTTTTGGGTTTTATTTGGGGCACTTTTCTTATTTTATATTATACCATCTCAATGTGGAACAGATAACATGTATGGTCTATTGCTATTGGTTGACAAATATATAAAAGTCAGATAAAATTAATTAAACTCATGTTGGGGTTAATTTATACACATAAGTGTCTCCCTTCGTCGAATGCATTAGTATGAAGTTCTGATGATTTGTCACGATTTTCATGTCATCATTTCGATATATATTTCTTTATTTTCCTCTTGTTTGTAATCTCAAAATCATGACGATCTAGTATGGCTTGTGGATGATTCAATATGATATTTACGTTACGTACGTTAATTATAACGACATAAAATTATATCGATTTGTCATGATTTGTATATTACGGGAAGGTGGTGGTGGGGTAGTGTGGAACATAAGAAAGTTTTGATGTCTTTTAGGATTATAGCTTTCAATTTAGGCTTTCGGTTTGGTGAGAAGACATTCATGTGTCAACTGTCATATTATGTGTGCTCTTTTCCAAATTTCATTTTCATGTTTATTTTCCTAATTCTTTTCTCTCTATTTCTTGCCCCTTTTATTTTACTTTTTTTCCACTTGGAGTTTTCTTGATTAATAATTCATAAAAAATCCTCATTTTCACAATATCTTTTTTTATCTAATCATAATGTTCGGACCAATTTGAGCATATTTTGATTCCGTGTATCTATTATTGTTCACCAACACAAATATCGGATAACTCTAACGATCTATCAAGACTTGAATAAACAAAAAGAAATTAATCGTCTAATATATTTTATCTCCACTTAAATTTAAGCACGAGATCGATCTCATGATTCTTGATCCACTTCATTTTTGTTACAATATTTTCTTGGGTGACATAGCTTGTGGGATTTCATCCTCTTTTGCAATATTTTCTCTTTGTTTTTTTTCTCACAATACAACTTAGAAGTTGTCAATTTGTTCCCTACTTTTTGTTGGGATTTGAGTTGGGAAGTATAAAATCAAATAAATTTCAAATAAATTGCTTAGGATTCTAGGAGGTTAGGTGTAATAAGGTGTGTGCACCCCACAAAAAGTTTTATTTATACAAAAAGGTTACACATCATTTCTTCAACATTTCATGTCATTTACAATTAAGGAGATTGGAAGGATAAGAGTAGATTTTTGGCAAAGTAAAAAGTGAACTTGAACCTTCAAAATTAGGACTCAAATCCTAACACATATACAAAATATTAGGCAATTTTCTCTTATATGTCTAAGCTTTTGGTTGACATGCATATCGTATTCAGTATTTCTGCTGGTGAGAAATAAAAATATCTAGTTAAATAGTCGAATTGTACGAGCAAGTTGGCATGAAACATCATTAAGTTACCAGTTAACTATCTGCTAAGAGATTATATGTATACGTGAGAGATAGATGTATTTGATAATATAGTCGAGATGTGTGTAAATTGACTGAAAACATCATCGAGTTATCAATATCTCTACTAAGAGATAATACTTAATAGGCATCCGATAAAATAATTGAAGTGCACGCAAATTAATAATCTCGACATGATCGTTATAAAAAAAAAAGATACAATCAAAATGTGTACAAATTGATCTCGAAACATGAAAAGGATAAGAGTAGATTTTCCCCTACCCCATGAAACTCCACATTCTTTGAACCCTAGATTAGGGCAAAAAATCAAATTTTCTCTATCTTCATGATCATTCGTGACTCATCACCATGTGGAGGATATATTGTTATTTTGTGTAACTTTGAGGGGAACCCTTTTTATTTTTTTCCTTTTCTACAAGTTATTATTCGCTCCGTTAGAATTACTTGTCACTTATTTTCTAATTAAATTTTTATTTTTACTTGTTATTTTTGACATATCAAGGAAGAACAACTTTTTTTTCTTATTTTATCCTTAGTATTAATTGTTTATTCTCCAAATTAATTTCAAGACACAATAATAACAACTATCAATTAATAGGGGTATTTTGGTAAAATAATCATGTTAATAATTATTTTATTAATGAATGTGCCAAGTCAAAAAATAACAAGTAAAAATGAACGGAGGAAGTATTAGTATATGTTTTGTCAATTTAGTGTTACAAATGGGTCCTACCTAAGTACATTTATTCTTTTTTAATGTCCTCAAATAGCCTTACCAAATTCCTACTTCCTCGTGAATTGAAACCCCACGGTCACACACCCTCTCCAATATTTTTGTCGTGTTTCTCTTTTATATGACTTAAGAAAATATTAATTAGATGGCAAATTTGATTATTATATTATTATTTATATTTTAAAATATAATCTTTTTTTATTAAATATTTACTCTATTTATGTGTCACCTTCACAATATTATTCCATAATTGAAGTATTTATAATTTTTAAAAATTATTATTATTTAGGATAAAACAGAAAAACAATAATTAATTTTGTTTTAAACTTCTAAAATGACGAATATTTTTTAAACAATTATTTTTAAAAATTACGATAAAGAATTTAAAATCGAGAGAGTATTATTTAACTATTATTAAGTATTAGTGTTCTCTCTTTTCTGATTTATGTGGTAATATCACTATTTGGGAGAGTCAAAGAGATCTTTTCTTACCACATTTTAGAAAAATGCTAGTATGAATTATTAACTACTATATATTATGATTTATAATATTTATAAAAAAATGTATTCAAATTCACATAAAAAATTAAATATTTTGATCCTCATATTTTCGAATTTTTCCACATAAAGTGGAATGGATAGTGTATTCATACAAAATATATTTTAAAAGTATTCAATTTGATTCATGCATCGGCTTTGAATATATATACCTTATACTTCACCAGTATAATTATATTGGATATGTTATCGTTGTTATTGTTGTTGTTTGTATATATCCTTTGAGTTTTTTTCTTCTAAACATTCATTTCTTTTTCTTTACTTTTCAACCTTTTCCCCTTTTTCTATACCCATACAGGTTTTTTATTTTATTATATTAAGCATGGGCTATTATTATCTTGTTTGGTCAAATATTCCCATGTGGTGTATTAGGGTATTAATTTATCATTTTCAATAACTTTCATTAGGTGTATTTAAGATTTGCAAATCAGGTGACCTTTCTAGACCCAACCTATAGTTATTAAAAGCCAATATTAAATTAAATCCGTTTATATATATAACTAATAATAAAAGAGAAAGAGAAATAAAATTATAAAACAGAAATACTAACAACTTGTTTGGATGTTTGTTAATTACCTATTGTTACAATAAGTATATCGTATTGTTATTCTAGATATAATATATATTTTGAATGAAAAGAAATAGAATTAGTTTGATTTCCAAAATGTCTTTTTGAATATTTTTTAATGTCTCAATTTATTAACTTAAATTTTATTGTGTCATATAGTCAGGAAAAACATTCTGGACAAAAGTAGTCCAATTTGTAGCCATCATTTGACTTGTTGACTAAATGCTTTAAGAAAATATAAAGTTAAAACAATTGGTTGTGGTGGATTTCTTTCAAGTGCTCTTTAGAACTTTATGGAAGGATGATTTTTAATCCTCTAATATAATGATTCCTTCCAAGAAATTAATTGGGTAAATACCTTATCCTTTGTTTGGAAAAGAAAAGAAAAGAATTCTTTTAACTTCTAGAATGGTTGATATTTCATTCGTATTTGATATTTAGTAGCAAAATTATCTTATTTCAAATAGTATTACGAGACATCGCTTTATTAAATATATAGACAAGCAAAATGAATCTGTTGGTGAAATGCTTCGCCTCTATTTGAGAGATCGAGAGTTCGAATCTGATTTATCTTTAAATTAAAATAAAAAACTAATATGAATTTTTTTAATTCTTTTTTTTCTTTATGACTAATTCTTATTTAATACCACAAAATTCACACATTAACATAAAAACTCATTTTTCTAAAGAATTATTAAATTATTTTTTAACCTTTTAATTTCTTAAAATTATACGTTTACATTACGTAAAGTTGTGGTCTACAATTTTGTTTGATGATTTGACTTTTCAATTTAGCTATGTCATTTCATTTTCCTACTCTAATTATTATTTGCCTAATTTGGAAATATATTTCTTTTTCGTTAGTTGGTATATTTCTCAATCGTTCATATAAAAGCTAAGTGTTGGTCCCATGAAAAAAAAAAAAAAAAAGAAGAACATTTATAGGAAAAAAACAGCAAAAAAGGGAATTTCATTTGCATAGATCTTTGATATTAATGGGTAGGTGGCTACCTATTTGAGTTTTTGACTATTAAAAGAAGTTTGTACTAAAGAAAAAGATAGATTTGTAGCAGCCTAATTAGTGGGTAAGCCACAAGAATAACCTTAGCTTGGAGTTCCTTTCCCTTTTTCTAATAAATAATAATATGCACTCGATTTGTATGAGCTCGTTTGGTATGAAAAATAAAGGATAACTAATCTCGGCATTAAATTTAGGATGTGTGTATCCTATGTTTGGTTGAGATAAAATTCTGGGATAACTTATCACGGGATTATAGTGTTTTATCCCATATTGAGGGTGGGATAACAATTCTGGATAACTAATTCGGGGATAATTAATCTCGGGATAATTTGCTACCCAACCAAACAATCCCGAAGAGTTTTAATAAGTTTTATAAGTTGTGTAATCTAACGCTCTAGTCGAATTGAAGAAATCTTTGTGCTATTTGAAAGAGCTTTTAACATGGAGTGATATTTATACGATAAACTTACTTTTTAAGGTAAAAAGGATAGCTGCTATACTGAGCTTTTGTAATGTGCGGGGTTCAGAAAAGTGCTAGACCATATTGAGTTTATTATATACAACCTTATCTTACATTTTTGTAGGAGGTTGTTTCCATGGTTGAACCTGTGACCTCCTAATTATACGATGACATCTCTTTACTCATGCAACTAAACGTTTATGATAAACGTTAATTGATGATCATAACCTAAAAAAAATAGTAACTAACATGTTATAGTAGGTTAAAACTCCACTAATCGAGTGAATTCTATTTACAGATCTAGTCACTCCTCTCCCTCTGCTCCCTCCTTACTGGTTCGATCAAGACAAGCTATCTTAGATTTTACAAGTTACTACCAAGACACCAAGAGATGAGAAAGGGCATAGTAATCGACGAAATATTTGAGTCTGTATTTGTGTTAATCTAGTTTAGTTTCTAGTAATGTTTTACTGAATTTTACAGATTGACATCAAATTGAAAGCAATTTTTACAAGATCAAGCCCATGTGATGCAATTAACTTTTAATTGAAACATCAATGTGTAATGGGCTAAAAATGGACCAACCTATTCGTTTTATTTATGGGCCATGATAACTTACTATGGTCATGCTAGTAGTTATATTGTAACAAAGACTTAACTCAAGAGCAAACAGAGAATATGGTAACTTCAATAGCCTTTGAGTAACAACCGAAAGCAAATTACAAAATAGAAATACAGTAGCAATACAACAATAACTAAGCTACAATCAAGAAGAAGGATAGAGAGAGCTAATAGAAAGAGAGTCGAGAGTTCACAATAATTTGCACAAATGCTCTTTTAAGCCGTTATCCCTTTTAACCATTTGTTAATTGGGCTTGGGGTTCCAAATCAACCTTTGTAAAGGCCTTCTAATTTTATTGCTTTTTCTCGACCCAATAACTGGTCGTGTGATATTGCGTTGGAGCTGATTCATAACATATATCATAACGAGGTTATAGGGTATATTCTATTTGCTCGAGCTCATAAGCTAGGACCATAGTTTCAAAAATTTGCCACAACAACAGTATCAAAACATTGATCGCAAACAAAAATTATACAGTATAGTTCGATAGAACTTGCATTAAAAAAAAAACGGATAGCTAAGAGCCATAAATAGAAGTTTAAGGGCAAAAGTGTTATGTGAAGAAAGTTAAGGGCTTGTTTGGTTTATAATTATTTTTACCTGATTTATTACTAGTGGTACCATTACCTCCCAAAAACTAAAACCCTAAACCCTTACCGTCGTCAATTTCCGGCGCCTCCTTCGACGGCGGAGCTCCACCGTAAACTTCCCTTCTATAGATATTTGTTGTTCACAAAGCTTCTGAGGAAATTTTCAAGATGGTGGTGAAGGTGGAGAAAATAATTCCAAGGAAAAGTATTCCTGATACAGATGAGGTGAGGTTTTTTTATATTATTTTTCAAATTTATAGACAAAATGGGGTAAAGGGTAGCTGAGAAAGTTGTTTATTTTTTTGGATATGTATTGATAAAAATTTGTTCTTGGCCACTTGCAATTAGAATTTCTGCATCTTTTGTTCTATTTATAGCTGCATTGCATGAATGGAATGATCCTATTGACTAAACGTGGCTGATATTTAGCGATAAGAGGAGGTTGCTCAGATGGTAAGCACCCTCAACTTCCAACCTTTAAGGTTGTGGGTTTGGAGTCAGCAAGGGAGCAAAAAGGTGGGAGCTCCTAGGGAGGGGTAAAAGAAAAGTGGCTGATAATGAGCATAAGAGGGGGTTAGGAAGTTGGTAAGCACCCTCAACTTTTAAGGTTGCTGGTTCGAGTCAGCAAGGGAGCAAAAAGGTGGGAGCTCCTAGGGAGGGGTAAAAAAGAAAGTGGCTGATAATTTAGCTTATACAATTCTTCTTTAAAGGGATTTGGTGTGTAATTTGTGTTTTTGCTTGCATTCTACCTACTGAGGTTATTCGTTCATTGTGGTTTTTGTTTTTTGGATTCTCTTTATCTAATTTGAATGTTATAAGTGGTGGAAGGAGTTCCCTCATCAGAATCTGTGTTTGGGTTGTGTGTAAAATAACCGGCTTTCAGCTAATATCAAGCTATTATTTGAAGGAAACTGATTCATGCAACATACTCGGTGTAATCCCACAACTGGGGTCTGGGGAGGGTAGTGTGTACGCAGACGTTACCCCTACCGTGGGAGGTAGAGAGGCTGTTTCTGATAGACCCTCGGCTCAAGAAACTAACAAGAGTGAAGAAACCAAGGCAAAATACTAAACAAGGCAAGACAAAGCAGTCTGAAAAATGAACAGTAGAACAGTAACTGATTAAATTTTGAATATCTGGAAATAATAGTTAGAATCAATTTCAGTGTCCAGAAGTAAGATACCAAGTTTAGATTTTCTATTACTTAGAAGCTTTCATGTTTGGCCTCTATCATTAGCTCGTTAGATTTGGTTGAGTTGGGTTAAACTACGGGTCATATATGGTGGTCATGATCATTATCAACACTTAGTAGAATTGTGCTGTTTTGTTCGCTTTAAGCTTATTTTGAGGAGGAAATTTGTTCTATGTTTAGTATTTTTCTGGTCTTTGCTTTCTTTACAATATTATTGGACCTTGGTGTTAGAAACTTGAGCTATGGCATGTTGAAACCGACTTGAGCTATGGCATGTTGAAACTGACTTGAGCTATGGCATGTTGAAACTGAGTGATTTATCCCTACAAGTTCACCCTGTCCACCACGCTAAGACGTGGATAGCATGTGGTGATTTTACCTTGTTAAGTTATTCAAGATGGGAGAATTTGCTCCTGTGGTCTTCTCCAGTTACATCTGTTATTTCCTAGTGAAAACATAAGGTGGGGTTGGGTGTTATTCTGTCCCGAAAAAAGGGGAATGTTTTTTTCTTAACAAGATGTTTTGAAACAAAATCGTTATAGGATCATAAGGTTTACGATTGATTATTAGATCCAATATTTATTGATTAGTAGTACCAAGCATCAGTACGAATAAAATGCTTTAGAACTTACCATTTTCTTTCTTATTCTTACTCAACAGCCTTTTGATTCTTCTCGATATCTTGATTGGCAGGTCATTTCTGAAGAGATGGATATGAAGAAAAAGAAGTACCTTAGAGGCGAAGGAGCGAATTTGAAGGTACTGAAGTTTGTTAAGATTTCTAAACTTGCTTTTAACTTAAACTTTGATTCTGGTTAGTTTTTTCCTTTCCTTGATGATCAAATGCTAAAGAGCTACTTCTAATAATTTGCAGGAATTGAAAGATAAAAAATTACAGGGTCAGCTTGCGGTGAAAGAAGAGTTGTATGGAAAATCTGCAACAGCTGCTGCGAAGATTGAGAAGGTGTCTAGATTGTGTTCTGCATACAATTTTATGCCTGTTATTGAGATAAGTTTAAATCTCTAACACTTCTGCTTTTGTCAGTGGCTTATGCCAAGTGAGGGTGGTTTTCTAGAGGCTGATGGTATTGAGAAGACGTGGAGAATAAAGCAGGATGCAATTGCCAGTGAAATTGACATTTTGAGCTCTAGGAAACAATTTGATATTGTCTTACCAGGTTAAGCTTTTGGAAGATTTTGCTTATATATAGCTACTGAAAAAGATGCAAAGTTGCTGGTCTTTATTTCATTTTCATTTTGATGATCATGGAATTTGGTCATGTCCTGCATGTTTATCCATTTAAACTTGCAAGCAGAATTGTGAAACGTAGTATGCTTCATCCATAGCAACTGTAACTGCTTTTGGTCATTACTCATCTGTTACTTCTGCGATTTGGCTCAGACAATTCTTTGAATCTTGGTAAAAGCCTTCACTAAAAAGCCTTCACTAATGGAAGCTGGTGAAGATGAAAACCTTAGTTATTTTGCTTTACCAAAGAAATTTGAAATAGTTATGAAATGTTTGGGCTGAAGTATTCATGCTATATACTTCATTTCGTACTCAGCTTTCTCAAATAAGAGAGGTGGTGGATGTACTTCTGTTTGTTTATTTTCAGTTCTTTGCCCCTCTTCGAATCTTCCCCTCATTTTTCACCTTGTGCTTGACATTACCCAGTATGGATATTCGATGATGAGTCTGCATTATCCATCTTATTAATGTTTAATGATAAAGTGAGGCATTTGTCCTCTCGATGCAAACTTCACTTAGATGGTGGAATATGATGCATAGGTTTTGTCATCAAACCTTGCTTTGCTTGTGGGGGCAATATGCACGGACTTATGTATATGTTGCTGGTAAAAGCCTTCACTAATGGAAGCTGGTGAAGATGAAAACCTTAGTTATTTTGCTTTACCAAAGAAATTTGAAATAGTTATGAAATGTTTGGGCTGAAGTATTCATGCTATATACTTCATTTCGTACTCAGCTTTCTCAAATAAGAGAGGTGGTGGATGTACTTCTGTTTGTTTATTTTCAGTTCTTTGCCCCTCTTCGAATCTTCCCCTCATTTTTCACCTTGTGCTTGACATTACCCAGTATGGATATTCGATGATGAGTCTGCATTATCCATCTTATTAATGTTTAATGATAAAGTGAGGCATTTGTCCTCTCGATACAAACTTCACTTAGATGGTGGAATATGATGCATAGGTTTTGTCATCAAACCTTGCTTTGCTTGTGGGGGCAATATGCACGGACTTATGTATATGTTGCTGATAAGCAGTCCTTGACAGTCTTTGGCAATGGGGAACTGTGTGGGGGTGAGATTCATGCTCTGAGAGGTTTTATAAATTTCCATCTTTCAATAGCTTTAAAGAAAATTCCTTTTCGCGTCTCTTGTATGTCATTTGCTTTTTTATGCTTCCATAGATTATGGTTAAATGTAGGTTCACTGTTTCACATCAGTTGTTGACTTGTATTTTGCAGATTTTGGTCCTTACACTCTTGAATTCACACCTAGCGGTCGCTACATGGCTGCAGCTGGACGCAAGGGTCACATTGCTATTGTAGATATGCAAAACATGAATGCCATCAGAGAATTACAGGTATTTATTGTTGGATTTATTCGCGAAAAAATTTATATAAAACAAGCATATAGATCTTATTGTTATACTTTGTAAAGGGGTCAGGGATCTTACTTTGAGAGGTTTCAAGGCTGTCTATCGCACATAATAATCCGTTTAACATGGGGTATTCTTAACTTGCAGTTAGACATTTTAGTATCATTAATTTCATTATCACATATCAAACTTAGTTTATCGAATGAAGTGTCAGCATCATTGTTTCCTATGGCACAACATCGTTGAAATAAAGTCTTGTATTGCATTTGCATTATGTGGTTCCTCAGCAGTTTCTGAGGCTCAGGTTTGCTTATAGCTTCTGTTTCTATTCCAGGTCAGGGAAACAGTGCGTGATGTAGTATTCTTGCATAATGAACTGTTTTTTGCAGCTGCTCAAAAGAAGTAAGACTCATTTTATATTCAAATTTATTGATTGTAATGTGTTATAAGATGGGTTGCAAAGGCACTCTATTCCTTTGGTTATGTTTCACAGGGTATAGAGATTGTATAAGTTCCTACGCTCTTCTTAAATGTTCACATAGATCTCAGAATTGGTTTGAATCTGGATATGAAAAGGATGACTTACGAATGAACTTGTTCTAGCATTTCCTTCTCTCTTTGTATCCACTTGAATTTTACTGCTGGATCCTATGCGAAGCTCAATCATTTTGTGAGCAATTTTTTGCATGTCCTCTTAATTATATTCCATGTTCCAACATTCTTTCATTCCCATTGAATTCATCCATTTATTAATGTCCATCACACTATTTGGCAGATTTCCTTTGGTAAACCTAAATATCTGGCATGTCACAGGTACCCGTATATATACAATAGAGATGGCACGGAGCTCCACTGCCTGAAGGTTAGTTTGACCTGTTAGTGCCGTGTGCCTTGTGTTGTCTGGACAGTTAGATCATTACATGTTTTGTTGTTACAATTTGTGTTCTATGGTATGTGTGCCTTCTAATACCTCCAATTTTCCATGAGTATTTCAGCTGGATTCCATGTGGTTAATTGTTATTTCAGGATGCTTTTGTCGAAACAAATGCATGCTCATCTTTTGCATTTCCCTATTGCTTAGGTTTTTAACCAATTGGCAAGTACAGATGGAACTCACGTATGATCTTTCTTAAATTCCAGGAACATGGTGCTGTGTTAAAGCTTCAATTTTTAAGGAATCACTTCCTTTTGGCTACTATAAATAAATTTGGTCAGCTGCGTTATCAGGATGTTATCACTGGACAGATGGTAGCTAATCTTCGAACTGGCTTGGGTCGTACTGATGTCATGCAAGTAAATCCCTTCAACAGTGTGGTTGCTGTCGGCCATTCTGGTGGCACGGTCAGTATGTGGAAGCCTACAAGTGCTGCTCCCTTAGTGAAGATGCTCTGTCATCCTGGACCAGTCACGGCTCTGGCATTCCATCCTAATGGACATCTAATGGCAACTGCTGGTATGGAAAGGAAAATAAAGATTTGGGATTTGAGAAAGTTTGAGGTTCTACAAACATTACCAGGTCACTGCAAGACCTTGGATTTTAGTCAAAAAGGTTTACTTGCTACTGCAACCGGATCTTTTGTACAAGTTTTTGGAGATCATTCTGGATCTCAGAATTATAGCCGTTATATGACCCACTCTGTTGCGAAAGGATACCAAGTTAAGAAGGTGACGTTCAGACCATACGAAGATGTTCTATGCATAGGACACTCGATGGGTTGGTCTTCTATCTTAATTCCAGGATCCGGAGAACCCAACTTTGATTCTTGGGTGGCAAATCCGTTTGAAACATCTAAGCAAAGGAGAGAGAAGGAAGTCCGCTCTCTTCTTGATAAGCTCCCTCCAGAGACGATCATGTTGGATCCGACAAAGATTGGTTCAGTGAGACCAGAAAGGAAGAAGGAAAAGCCAACAAAGGAGGATAGAGAAGCAGAAATGGAAGCTGCTATCGAGGAAGCTAAAAGTATTCCTATGAAGAAGAAAACAAAAGGTAGAAGCAAGCCGAGTAAGATTGCAAAGAAGAAGCAAGAAGCTGTTGAAAAAGCTAAGAAACCTTTCTTGGAGCAACACACGAATAAGAGGAAACTCACTGAGGAAACTCAGCTTCCAAAATCTTTAGAACGTTTCGTTAGGAAGAAGGCAGCAGCATGATCAGTTGCTTATAGAAATTGAAGAAGCAAGTGTTGTAATTCTTCAGATCAAGTTTTCCCCTTTTCTCGTCGTTTACATTGTTCTACTGTTTTAAGTTTAAAAGTTTAGGCATTTTTGTTTTAACATGAGGGTTCCAGCTTGAAGTACAGGCCAATGTAAAATCTACCAAGTAGACAATGTATGAATTAATTTATCCTAGCAATGGTTTGCTTTCTTGCTTCCTATTCAAGTTTTTCGCCGTCCATTCTCCTTCATTTTGTGCTTATAATTTCTGCCACTTTACTACTGCAACCAGGATCAACCTGTTGGTAAGAGGAAAGCAGATGGAAGGACCAAATATGGGTATACATAGCTGGATGCAAAACTGGTTGTGTTCCAATATCTGTGGGTAATTTAGTTCCAAAAACATATTTTCTACGTAAAAGGATCGAAATTCACGTTTTTTGTTAGTTGAAGGTTTAAGTGTGCTTAGTAAAATAACATTTCTCTTTTGAGAAAGGTGCTTACTGCTTAGTCAGATAACATAAGGACCAAATAAGAATTTACTAATAATCAAGGGACCAAAAGTGTTATTAACCCAAACCCTTTTTTCTTCTTGACAAACAAATAGTGCATCAAATATTTCAGAGGTTGAAAAAGAGCCATAAAAGAACAACACAACTTTACATACAACAACAACAACATATCCAGTGTAATCCCACAAGTGGACCTTACCCCTACCTCGGAACGTAGAGAGGTTGTTTCCGATACACCCTCGGTTCAAGGAAAAGCACAACTTTACATACACCAAGCTTTTAAATCAAGTTTCTTCATTGTATCAAATTCCTGAAATATGGAAGCAAGCTATAATTAAATACCAACTCAAGCAGTTACATTGGAAGAAAGTCATCAAGATATTTCGAGAAACTATCGTTTTGTTTGATTAAACAGTGGTTACTTTGACATTAGTATTGATGAATCTTATTTGCACTTTGTGCTATACTGCTGCTTCTACTCTTTTGAGTCTACAACAAAGTATAAATGTTGGTCATGCTCGTTTTGTACGTCGTCCAACTTCAAGAGCAAGCTCTGTGTCGATTTTCAGGGAAATGTCAAGTGCTTTCACAGAATGCGTTAAGGCGCCGCTGCAAACATTCAAAAATGTATGATATAAGTATCATAAGAAACCTTCATGTGACTAATATATACGCGACTAAAACAAACGACAGATACTTTTATCAAAATATCATTACTGGACGAAACAAATATTAGACTTCCTCCGGTATGAAATCCAAACAACAAACAACTACGCCTCAATCCCAAACGAGTTGAGGTCAGCTATATGAATCCTCACTATCCAAGTTTCCCATTTTAATACTAGAATGATATCCGCTCCTTGAAAAAGATACACAACAGCCTAATATTCCAATAGATTAGTAGAATTTAATCCGAGGAAATTAGTACCTCACAGTGAATCATGTGCTTATAAGTGAAGATTTTGTTAATCATATAAATAACTAAGGTCCACAACCTAATTCCCTTAAGTATTCTAGCGATCCATGCAAGTTCTCCTGTTATCATTTTGCTTATCAAGAGGATTATACATAACATAGATTATCTACTGAGATATGTTTTGTCTGATGTACACAAGTAAACTGAACCGTCTTATTAGATGAAGAAATGGGGAAGGAAAGACTTCCAGGCTGTACAAAGAAAATACACCGAGAAGTCTCTTCTGTCTTTATTATCTTCTCCTTTTTTGAATATCTTCTGAAATAGAAAGAGTGGAATGCATACCTAGAAATGTAGGTAACACCAGTTTGTCCAATCGCATGCACTGTTTCAAGGGTAACATTTCCTGAAGCCTGGCACCATTATAGCCAAAGCATCATGTCATCAGAAGATATACTTTACAAAAATAATAAACGGGAAAACCAAACAGTGCTTTCTTGTGAGTTGTTAATGGAGTTTTTTTAATCATAAAATCGAGCTTCCATGCAACTTCTATGCTTCTTACATGTTTAAATTGATGAAAAGGATATAAATAAATGACATGAAGACTTGCACCTCCTTGGTCCATAATTCATGAAGGAACATTAGGGGCAAATAACAATCTATACTCGTCTTTTTGCCAGTATCAGAACCAGGATACGTCGGGCTCAAATGTATTTATTTACAGCAAAGAACTGTGACATGATATGTCTTGCTTCCCTTTCAACTCTCCTTTTGGTAAAAACTTCCTAGCATTTTAATTTAAAGGTTTGTTTCACTCCATGCATCTACGAAGATATGACAATACTATAGGTCCAAGAGACAATAAGGAAAAAAGTACCTTGTAGGACAAATTCATATGTATGTCATTACATTCGACAATGTCAATAATTGTACAGAGGAAACTGTTAGTATGAGTTGCGAGTCTAGTGACCAATAATGAATATCTTACAACTGAGAAAAGCCAAAGGCATCATCACATTAATCTTCTATATGCTGACAATTGTGTGAAGCAGTCAACAATGAGAATGAAATCAGGAGTTACCTCGGTCTCAAACCTCCCATCGATCAAATCTACAGCCTCCTTAAGCATGGATACCTCAACATCCCCGTTAGATAATGGAATAACCATATTGTCCAGCATTATCCTAGTCAGTGAAGTCTTTGTTTGAGATGCATATTCTAGAACCTCATGTACTTCTGCAAGTGTCCTGGTTTCAACCTGTTGGATAGGAAAATTGGTTTAAAACTCTGCCAATAATTACTACAAATTGAACATATTTTAAAGGATCATAGCTCTACCTCCAAATACTTAACGTGATTTTGGGTGTCATAAAATCAGACAATTTGCACAATGTAACCTACTTGCGAATTTGGTCTTTGGGGGAAAGGAAAGGGGGAGAGGAGCTCATAAAATCAGACAATTTGTTCCCTAACTGCTTTTACATGGAAAAAATGATCTCAATTTCCTCGTCTCAGTTATATGAAATCAAGATAATTTTTTAAATATACATATGTGACGAAAAGGTCTTAAGTTTTTAGGTCACACATCTCCTTCTTGGACTAACATTTGATGCGACAGATAAGAATTCAGTTCTTCAGTGAAAGGATATCAGAAGTAGCATCACTTTTTTTTAAAATTTATTTAAAAATATAAATAGTTTATGATTGAAATGGCTCTAGAAAGATGCCTACTTGACCAAAACCACGAACGAGTATAGCAAAACTGATGGCAGAATAGGTAACTGAATTGTCAGGTCCAAGTAAACATATCAAAAGTGCAAACAATAGAATTTGATTCAAAGGTATGACGCCAACCTCAACCCCTATTTGAAGTTCATTTTGCTCCAAATACTCATCCACAGATTTTAGAGCTTTGTTGACACCTCCAGCAGCAGATATGTGATTGTCTTTTATCATTACCATATCAAATAAGCCCATCCTGTGATTCTTCCCCCCACCGATCAATACCTTTAGTTAAACCAGGTAGAAAGTCAGCCAAGATAAACTATACATGTGATAGCCTCTGACAAGTGCATGATATTAGGTGAGTAGATCTTTACCGCCCATTTATCCACCAAACGCAATCCCGGAGCAGTTTTCCTAGTCTCCAAGATGTAAGCAGGGTGTGCAGCATCTGCCATTGCCTGCAAGTATAAAAAAGTCAAGTCTCTTCTCATCACTCCATTACATCTAGGAATAGCATGCTTTAGTTGAACCTCACATTATCAAGTACAAAGCATCTAGTTATGTCTTTCCACTAAAGAGACCAAGATATATAGGTTTGGGTCAATAAAATATTTCAAATTCTTACAAAACATGACGTATGCAGTGCCAATATCTAGCACATGGAATTAAATTTAGGGACAGATATTTGATATGTTATTACCTGATTTAGAGAACCAAAGGCATCCATTGAAAGGTAAAAGCAAATAGTTGTACCAAAAGTAATCAAAGCTCACAGCTCCTTTTGCAAATTCCAACAATAATTCTGTTTAGATTTCACACATTATTCCATGCTGCAGTAAACATTTCTACATTTCTTATTTGATAGAAATCATTGGCAATTTATAATTTAAATAAACATGCCTTGGTTAATTTATTTTCGTCTACAGAATTTTAGAAATGGCATGTGAGTAGTCATGTGTTTGCGTGTGTATTTGCACCTATTGTTTGTTACGTATTAAACAGAGGACTCTTTCTCATAGACTGATTGTAAATTCGTTTCCGATATGTAGCTCTGCACCATCGCAGAAGAGAGGATGCTCACAAGCCTTATAACGAACACATGGAATCTGTTTCCAAGACTTGAAATCTTGACTTTCTGGTGAGATGGAGAAAGATTACCATAGGCCAAGGCTGATTCTCATAGAAAAATGAAAACAATGAATTTAGCAAGTTGCTTCGCTACGATGGTAGCCTATAATCAAGAGGAATGTCTAACTATGGATCAACGCATGTTCTGCACCGAATCTCAGTACATAGAACAATTGATCAATTTCAGACTTACACTTAACTTGGAATACTGATACCAACGCATCAATGACAATAACCATTTCCATTCATGGCAATATATTTCCAGATCCTTATTAATGATGAGCTACTTACACGAGGACAAACACACCTTAGTTAGTGTAGCTATTCCACTCATTCTTTGCATAAAATTGAGAACAACCCTCTCAGCTATAACAATGCTGTGAGCCTTTCCTACAAAAGTCGAGCAAAATTTATTAACAAGTCAAAATCTAATTAGCAATACATCATTTTTCACATTTAGTTTACCTTGTACTTTGCCAAATTTCAAGCCTTTATGAACTTTATCACCATCCTTTATAGACCACTCCACCTGATAACGAGAACAAAAAATTAAGAATTACCTTTTATCAAAAATTTCTTCAAAGTAGAAATACCAGTTACCAGAAAAATCTAATTGGAAAATCAATACCTTTAGTGAAGGATCAACTTCCGTGAATATCATCTCAGCAAGTGCAATTCCTGCTACAATCCCATCTTCCTTTGCTATAAAATGAGCTTCAGATTCCAAGTCAACAGGAATTGTCGCCTTACAAGACACATCTCCTGCATTTCGCCCAAGAATACATTGAATAAATAGATTTTTTAAAATTGAGTAGTCAAATTCGCAACAGAAGCTAGGTGCTGCAAAATTGCTATATTTCCAACAAATTTAATTAAACAAACTTTCCCAGCACACGCAGATTGATAGAGTACATGACAATATCCTCAGTTCTTGAACTTAAAAGAAGCAATTTTTACCACCAAAAGTTGTGGCGGGGTGACAGGGTACAATACCCATCTATCTTAATCAGAGATTTCGGGTTTAAGCCTGAGAATAGAGTCCCCTTTACCCCTAAAGTGGGACTTCCCAACGCAAATCCGGATTAGTCCCCCCCTCCCCCTCCTCCACACATACACACACTAATGCTTACTAGAACACAAAACCTATAAATTAATAGTGGATACACATACAGATTGAAACTTGAAGTTGACAAAAAAAAAACTATAACCAAACTTCATAAGCAGCTCTCAATTAAATAAAAAATTCACAATTAGCTCATCATTACCTCAAATATAAAAATTGAGCACAACCCATTTGATAATATAACATAAAACAAAAAAAATTTCTCAAAAAAACATAACATAAAACAAAATATGGGGCTAAAACCAAACCTAAATCCCCAGCATCTTCAGAGAGGGCAAGTTGAATAACACCCTTCAAATCATAAGTGGGGTGTGCTGGAGGCTTCACTACCAATGACTCCATTGCTCTTCCTGCATTCTTGGTGGCTATTGCGGACATTTTCACAACCAACCTACAATTTTCCAACAAAAAGTTCAATCAAAACTCATAAAAAACAATCTTTATCAATATTCAACAAAAAACAAAAAACATGATATTCAAGAATCTTTTTTTTCATCCTTCTTCTGGGTGGAAATTGAGTGGTTTTTCAACACAAAATTTCATCAAAACTCATAAAAAACCAATCTTTATCAGTATATTACAAAAAAAAAAACATGATTTTCAAGAATATAATTTTTTCTTCTTATGATGGGTGGAATTGAGTGGTTTTTCAACACAGAATTTGATCAAAAACTCATAAAAAAAGCAATCTTTATCAGTATATAACAAACACAAAAACATGATTTTCAAGAATATAAATTTTCTTCTTCTTATGGGTGGAATTGAGTGGGTTTTTCCACACAGAATTTGATCAAAAACTCATAAAAAAGCAATCTTTATCAGTATATAACAAAAAAAAAATGATTTTCAAGAAACCTTGGAGGTGTAATTGCATAAGGGTGCACAGTTGCAGTGAAGGGAAGAACTTTAAACATTGCAATTTTGGGGTATCAAAGGAATTTTTTGTGTAGTGTTCTTGCAAGAGTGAACCTTTGCATTTTCCCTTTTTACTTTTGAACAAAATGGTCCTCTAATTATGTCAATTAGTTACATTTGATCCATATAGTTTAACAGGTAACTACAAAGGTCATGTTTTTCACTTTCCTTTCCCTGATTTTAATGAACTAATAAGCTTAGGTTTTCCTATTTTATATCATCACATTTGTTACCACTTTAATGTATATATAATAAGTTCAATGAGAGTTGCTCTAGTAATATCGTACGTGGAACTTCCGCCTCATTCGGCTCCTCTAGATGAAGGTATGATATCTTCACCGAAATAGTGATGACAATTGCCATATTATATAAGTTTTTGAATTCTATGAAACACGTTTGATTAGGAACAAGCCGATGAGCCAAAACTGAAAATGTATCGCAAAAGTAAGCAACTTCGATTGACACATTATGTTAATTAGATGCGGAGTATTCAATATTTTTAGCTTATGGATATTTTGAATTCTGTAAAATTCGTAATTATCGCTATGACTTCACCCGTTAGAAGTGGACTTGCCGGCTAACAAATTCCACTTGATTTATAATCATATCAACAAATACCATTTTCCTATTTTATGACCGACGGGGTTGAAGCAAAACAAGTTATAATCATATCAAAAGTAAGAATTGTAATTTGTTTGTCAAATCTACTGTTGAATATGTTAGCTAGATACTTTTTAAACTTGGGATGTTCACATTTTATGTCAACATCAATTATATAACTGTTGACTCTAAACATATACAGGTGTTTTAGTCAATTATCTAAAATTATTTTATGGTTCTAAAAGTGGCAAAAGTTACCACTTTTCCTCATTGCCTTTTAATTAATTGGTTTAGTCATTAGCGGTAGACGAGGAGGTGTAGTAAAAGTATTTCTTTTATTAGGTGATCGAGATATATTTGTTTTAGGACTCAATTAATCTGAATTTGTGAAATTCACTTGGAGCCCCGGAGGTAAAACACATTCATTGTGAAAAACGACTTCATTTCAAACTCGAAATCTTTAATTAGTTAAAAATAAAAAATTATTTACTATTCCATCACAACTTTTAGTGATCTTTAAAAGGGTGATGACTTAACTTTTATATGATATGACTTAATAAATTTTCACATTAAATAATATCATGTTTGGTAGTCCATATAAAAAAGTAATCTCCATGTCATAACTAAAATGCAATGCTTGGTTGGTGATATTAAATAAAACTTGCATTATTATTTAGTTTTGCGAGAATCTATTGATTATTTATGCGAAATGGAATGTGAAATAAAAACATTGTATTAGAATGCAAGAATATAATTATATAAATCCAACTGATCAATATAAGTGGTCAGCCATCCAGTCAATTATGGCATTCAAAATTATGAGGCTACAAATGCCACATTTTATTTTATTTTTCTAACATTCAAACACTTTACACACACAATAAAATTAATAAAAATGAGAAAAACATAACTATATAAAAGACATTTTGTTGGTATATGTGAATACATTATATATCATATATTATACTTGAATGAAAATGACATGTCTATTTTCCTCCCAACTTCTAAAATGTCTGCCTATACTTCATCATTCAACTTATGACTTCTAAAAAACAAAATTCAAAGTCTTCCAACAATACATAAATAAAGTAGCCCTCTAACTTATTTTAATATAGTAATAATAATTAACTATTATTTAGTGTTGAAAAAATTGTGTATATATGCATTCTCACAATCCCAATCAACTCATTTGATCCATTCCATTTCTCTTTGTTAGCAAATTCTTTGTTCTTTTCTTTTTGTTATTCCCACAAGTTTATTTTTACTAGGGTTTTTTTTGCTCGAATTGTTCATAGGTCCGTCAAAAGCAACCTCAGCAGAAACCCACTCTTCCCGAGTTTTGTCCATCGATCTATCAAAAGCAACCTCAACAGAAAGCCACGTACACTCATTCAGAGTCTTGTCCACCATCGACTTTTTGATAGCATGCTAAAAGAAAATGTCAGTTTGTGATCAAAGGATGATTAATATTATTCTTACGAGGGGTTTGGTAATTTTTCTTCTACTAATTACAACAATGGATTCAATTAGAGTTGTTGAAAGCACAAGAGTTATGAAGGAGAAATTAGATTATGAGAAATTGTTACGAAATCAACTTCCACGAGGACCAGTCCCACCTTCTGATCCATCTCCATGTCATAACAGGCTTGGTCCTAATTTTAGAAAATTTAATTATCCTCAAGATTATATTATATGTCCTTAATTAATTAACGTTATGATTAATTAGTGAATATATAGTACATTTTGTTTGCTTTTGTTTTCATGTTGATCTCTATATTATAATTTGGCTATAATGGAATTTAGTAGAGAGGCACATCTTCTTTCATTGAATATGCTTTGTTTCTTCTATGAGCTTGTATTTTTTTTTGGGTTTTCCACTCGGTGTTTGGTGTCTGTATTGGAGCTCCAACTAATTCGGATCGCGCACTGCAAGATCCATTATGGGGGTGGCGCTCCCAACAAATTTTTCTCCATACCCAGAGTTCGAACTCGAGACCTCTAATTAAGGGTGGAGCAGTCACACGACTATGCACCACAACCCATGTTGGTGAGCTTGTGTTTGGTTACTAATGAACCAATATTTATTTAATTTCCTCTTGGTACTTAGGTTGATTTATGCAAATTTTTAAATGGCAATGCTTATACTATGTAAAAATAAAATAAAATTACACCATGACCAAACATCTTCTTATGGGCCAACTATATATAACATATCTTATTTATGTTTGTAGGTAAGAACATATATCAATCTTTATTGGGAGTCTATTTATTACGAAAGGCGAATATCTCTTTCCAAAATGTTAACTTAGGTCATTTTCCGTTTAGAGGCCGTGTTACGAAAGGCGTGGGTTTGAGACGGGCTTAGTTAAATTGTGACTCTGCATGTATTCACGCCACATAGCATGGCTGTTCTTGCTTCTTCTTTTCCACCTTCATCTTCCACATTTGTCACCACCCTCCTTCCTATTATGACTTCCATTACCCAAAAGAAATGGAACGTGCTCAGTCAAATAAAATGCTCAGTCAAATAAATGTACCCCCATGAGCCCAAAAAATTGCATTGATATTTTTGTGTTTGCCTTATTCAATGAAAAGAAGAAACAAGGAGGAACTAGTGAGAGGAACTTTGGGATTTTCAATCGGTCTATGGTGGTGGAGGCGGGGTGATTTTATTTTTAGCAGAGGGAGAAGAGAAGAAAAGAAAGAGGGGGAGATAGATTAACTATAATTTGAGTGATTTGAATTTGAGATTTTATTCTATTAAATAAGAGATTTTATTCCATTAAATAAGAAATCTGCTTTGATGATGTATCTGATATAAAGAAGGGGATTTCTAATAAAATGTGTTATATTGAGTAATTAAAATAAACTGATGAGAGAAATAGTAGATATGATTGGGGTGTTTAGTTCTTCAGGTAATTTATCCTAAATTAATTTAGTTGTGGCTTTACTTACTGGCTACTCTTTAAATAGAAGTTATCAAAGCACACGGCTATCTGTAAGCATTGGGCTTCATTTGCAAGCCTCCTTTCTGCTTTTGGGCCAATACAGTTCTGACTGCACTATTAATGGCATGGTTTGTCCTTCAAATGGGTCGATCTTTGATTTTTGTCCTTAAAGATCGAATTTATGTTAGCGGAGCATAAGTTCTTTAAGAGATCGGAGCATAATTTATGGGATATTATGATGCGAAAATATTAACTTATGCCCTGAAAAAAGTTATTTGCCTTGAAGGGCAAAAATTAAAGATCAACACACAATAAGGGCAAAAGTGCAAATGACCTTTGCACCCTTAATGGCATAGTTTGCGTTTCAAATTGGTCGGTCTTTAATTATTGTCTTTTAAATGGGCTTGTCTTTAATGTTTATCATTAGAGATTGAACTTATTTCTAGCAAGGAAAAGTTCTTTAAGGGCATGAGATATAACTTGTGAAATATTATGATGCGAAAATATAAACTTATGCCCTTACGAAAAAAGTTATTTAGCTTGAAGGGTAAAAATTAAAAACTAGTATGGGAAAAAGAAGAAGTGCAAATGACCCTCCTCCCTATCATGTTGGGCTCTCTCTAAGAGATAGGGACTGTTTAACTTAGGCCCATGCCACACATGATAATCTATAAATATTGTTACAGAATTCTTATTATTATCATGTTCCACTCTAAAGAAAATTAACTATGAGTTTTACCCCCCGAAAAAAAGGCATGATACATAAACGTATTTTGTAACTTGATTTTAGTTGACATCTATACCTTCCAATTTTGGTGTGCACAATTGAACTTGAAGAAATCAAAGGATGAGGAAGAAGAAATAATTTTCTGCACTTGAAAAATCAACGAAATTGGGGAGAAATTTAAAAAATCAGCAAAATTAACAAAGAAATTAGCTAAGTTTCTGCACCTTACAATTTTCTGCACTTGAAAAATCAACAAATTGGAGAAAAATTTGAGAGAGAGAGGAGTGAGCTAAGGAGTGAGAATGAGAAGTCTGTTGAGTTGGAGAGAGAATATTTTTTTCATACAAAAGAATTTAAAAACAAATTAAAAATATTATACTTATGTTTGGCAAAAAAAGAAAGTGCGTAAATAGTAGTATTAAATTTGAGAAAATCAGACATTTTTGTCGCTACTTTTTTTAAAGAACAACGGAGGTCATAACCCCCGCAAATCTACCGAAACTTGTTGCGGTCATATTGACCCCCACATTGATATAATTTTGTGGAGGTTCTAATAACCCCACAATTAAACCCCCACACATCTAGCCTTTTTTTGTAGTGGGCGAATTGCGAACAAATAGACACACATGTCTTACATGACAAATCTCACGTGATTTGTCATATAGGACGCATGTGTCTACTTGTTCAATTTTATGATAGTTTAAGTTACTACTTGTGTACACTCAAAGTTGAAAGACATAAATATCAGATGCGAACAAGTTAAAGAACACTTTTATGTATTATGCCAAAAAAAATAAAAAAAATTGTAAAGGTCCCTTTTGTATTTAATTCCCCTGAAAAATGGGGTTGATTCCCCTGAAAAAAAGAAAACAAATTCGAGAAAAAGAAGAAGAAGATAAAGGTCCCTTTTGTATTTAATTTTTTGCAAGTGAACTTTTGGGATCTGATTTTAGGACAATGCATTTACAATCCTACACTTAGGTCACAATCCTTGAAAGAGATAGTACAAGTTTCTCCACATGAGGATAACAAACTATGAATAATTTATTTATTTTATTAGAAAAAAGAGGAAGTTATAATGAAAGGTTTAGTTTTATTCAAGAATCCTTGAACTATACTTTACTTTCGATCAGAGGTTTCAGGATCGAGCTATAAAAGTATAGAAAATATCTCCTGTTAATTAACGATAATCAACAAAATCAGAAAATATTACAAAATTTATATTAACCGCATTCAAACACTTCTTGCTAAGAAAACCATTTATGTAATTCCTTAATGACTCATAACGACGCAAATTTAAATTTTTGTTCTAGTAATTTTCGGATAAAATTTACTAATAGCCATTTCTCAATCCTTATAATTGAAAAATAAACATTGTCATAAACTCATAGAGCTTTAAATTTCATATGTGAAACTTTAGGAATTATCATGAATTTTCACCTATAAAACATGAGACTTCATGATAATAACCATTTTTATAAGACGAAGCCAAAATTTATAACCAAATGGGGTGGGGGGACTTTCAGGTTCGAACCCAGTCGCTTCCATGCTTTCGTGATTGAGTTCGTCATATTAGACTTGCTTAATACAATTTATATTTCTTGTACAATTTGTAGACTATTATATTGAAGCGTGTTTATCTTATACGTATTCAAAGGATAGCGATCGCAAGCTAGTACAATAATTTGACAAAGCGTGTATAGCTCTAATTTTTGTACACGTGAAGACAAATTCATGTTGGTAGGTGGTATATTTGGCTGTGAATTTTCCTTCAATCACGTTTCAAGAAAAAGGCTTTTCCAAAATTTGGAAGTGGACCATTATATTAAACAACTACTCCCTCCGTTTTCAATTTGTTTGGCTTACTTTCCTTTTTAATCTATTTAAAAAAGAATGTCTCTTTAATTTTAACTTTTCACATGACAAGTTTAAGATCACGAGATTAAATGATATTTTGGTACATTTAACATATCTTTAGTTTATAATCACAAGATTCAAAAGTTTTCTCTACGAGAGTATTAAATTTGTACTTTATTTATTATAATTATAATAATAAAAGACACTATAGATAGGACCAAGTGTTTCATTTTTCTTGTGCTGACAAAAAAGTGTCAGAAAAATATAATTGGATACCATTGATCTTTAATTAGAATATAGTTTTAGCAATTTTCATTCTCAATCCTTTTAAATTGGGCAATAAGGTAGTAGTTTATAGATATTGCATAATTAAAGTTCAAGTATTCAACATTGGTGAAATAATCTCATATGACTAGCTACTAACAAATTGAATAGAAAAAATATATTTTTTTCAAGACTTTTTATCGGTAAAAATGAAAATCTCTTATAAAAATTAAGAATATAAAACTAAAAAAAAAGGTTTGTAGGGGTCGTTTGGTGGCTGATTTAGAGTTATATATGCAAGTAATTAATAGTAATGCAAAGATTAGTTATGAGATAATCTATGTATTAATTATACAAAGTTTATTTATTCATGTATTGATTATTCTACTTTCTATCATGCATAAAATAATAGTACATAAATTCTCTCATAACTTATATATGTATTAGTTATGTTGATTTTTAAATTGCAAACCAAACATCATATTAATTATATACATGAATAATTTACCTCCTAACTAAGGGAAAATGTCTCAAAACACACATAAACTATGGTCGGAATTGCTGTTACACACTCTAACTTTGTGGAGGTCCTATGACCCGCCTGGACTATTTTATAGTGTAATATTTAGGGTATTATCAGCTTAGCTTGACCACTAAATCACTCAAACTAAAGTAAGTGCTTTCACACGCTATCAAAAAGAGGGGTCAGTTCTCATTAATGTTAATTTATCTTCCATTAACCCTAGAATTTTCTTAAAACTCTCTAACTTTATCTTCATGATTATTGATCAAATAACACAAATCATTCCAATTTCATGTGATTTTTATTTTCAATCTTATTTTGAAGTTGTTGCTTATATGTGTGTTCACTTGCATGTCCATCTATGCTAATAATACCCACAATATTACACTATAAAATAGTTCGGGGGGTCATAGGACCCCCACAAAGTTAGAGTGTGTAACATCAATTTCAGCCATAGTTTAGGTGTGTCTTGAGCTATTTTTCCCCTAACTAATATATGTATAACTATCAAATTTGATATAACTTAATTAAAACATAAGTTAATAAATGTATAACTCATCTCCAAATCAGCTCGCTAAATGACCCCCTAATAAAGTGCATGATGTACTATATACAGTGGTAGTTCCCATTAGTGGCTCATAGTTGCCCAACTTCAATGAGTCCCAAACAACCAACAAAAACTTTTAAAGCTCATCTTTTTTTTCTTTTCTAATGTCATCTTTCCATGATATGGAGTATATGATCATATTTTGTCTCCTTGTAAAAGTAAATATTGTTTCAAGATGGTCTTTGGAAAATACTATTGTATATTTTTTTTTCTTTTTGACAAGAAGAGAATAAGATATTTTATAAGAAAAGAACAAATAAGTGGACCACATCTCAACATATAGCCATGAAAAAAGAAAGGTTGTTGGTGAGGTCTGTGTAGGAGGAAGATAAGGAAATTGGAGGGGGAAAAAGCTATTAGAATGTGTGTAGGAAAAGTTAGATGAGAAAGAAAAGGTGTGAGGTTATTCCACCAAAAATCTTACAAAGCATATATAGTACATAACCATTTTATTAGTTCCACCTAAATAGTCGTCATCCAACTAATTAAACTAAAAATATTTGATAGATATATAATATATGTATAATTCATATATAATATCTGTATTATCATATATAATAAATGTATAATTGATATATACCGACTAGAAAAAATAAATAGTGAATCTATCCGACTATTTATTTAAAAATCACAAATTATTTTTCATTTAATTAAGTATATCAATTTTCCAGACCCCACTTTGTGGGAATTCACTGGATATGTTGTTGTTGTAAAGTATATCAATTTAGGCATGTCACTCATAACGAACCCCCTCGACTTTCTTAATAGGAATTTTTTTCATTCCTAGGCACTCAAATTCGTGACCTCTCGTTAAGGATGGAGAGATCCCAATCATTCTGTCGGCCATAACCATGTTGATGATCAATATGTGATTTGAACCTACCATGTATGAATAATACTTGTCATGTGATTAGGCAGTGACATGAGGATAGTTAAACGCGAAATTCATCGACAGTTCCCTAAAGTTGACACCAATTTTCACTTAAACACCTCAACTGAGATTTGTTCGTTTTAAATACCTCGTGTAAGGTCTCGCTGTGTCATTTTGACACTTTTTTTTTGCAATATCCTGTAAACACTAAGCGCGTGTTCACAATCATACCCCCGTAAATTAAATGACTAATTATATCGTGCCACCTCATTTTTACTTTACACGTCACATTACACCCCCTTAAAGAAAAGGAAAAGACCCTGATAATTCAGTTTTCATTTTCCCTCTTTTTTTTTGAGTGAATGGAATAAGACGATCAAATACTAAGGTAATTTTCCTTTGTTTTCTCTTCAATTTCATGAAATTTTGTTTCGATTTTCACTCCATTCGTAGTTAGTATTAACTTGGAGTATAATGTAAGATGGGTTCCCTCATAGTTAAATATTATGCCAAATATTGCCAATCTAATTAAGAACATATATAAAAAAGTACTTAATAGATATTATACTATTATATTTGACCAATATGTTTGGTTTGGACCTACCATGCATGGTAGTTCTTAGCATCACGAGGGGCAGCTAACTCTTCTTGTCATCTCTCTCCTCTTTGCCATTTTTCTTTTTTGTGTTTATAAAAAGTTTCCACTTACTACCTAAAAAGGGGTAGGTAGGGATTTTTTCCCTTAAAAAAGTAAGAAAAAATAGTTAGTTGGAATCTTAACCATATCTCAAAGTACACTAGGAATGTCTTGATGAGTAGCTAGGAATATATTTTATTTATTTCTTTTCTGGATCTTATTTCGTGAGAATTTGAATTAGCAAGACAAATAAATTTCAAATATCAAATACCTAAAATAAAAATATATATATTCGGCTCTCATTAATCTTCTATCTTTTATGATTAGAGTTTAGCTAATTATATTCATTAATTGTGTAAAAAAAATTGATACTATGCAATATACCAGATAATTTATCTTATGTTCAAGATTACAATTTCTTTTTTGTTATAGAATGCTTATAATATCTTTAATGTAAAAAAAAATTACACCACATATGAGTATAAATTAAAGTCTTATAACTATGGAGTTAGTGATTAATAAGGGTCAGATACGCAATATTTTATTGCGTATTTTTCCGTTGGCTATAAGTTAATTATATCCATCATTATTAAGAGAAATTTTGAGATCATCCAGTTCTTATTATCTATCTATTTATTATAGCATTGCAATTTATTTTATTTTTACTTGTTTGAATTCGCACATTACAAAACACAATTCTTTTTGTGATCTTACAAATTTTCCACTTACTACCTAAAAAGGGGTAGGTAGGGAGTTTTGTAGAATAATAATATCTTTAAATTGACGTGATAATGTAAAAAAGATTTACACCACAGATGAGTATAAATTAAACTTATAACTATGGATAATAAAGGTCAGACACGTAATATTTTATTACGTATTTTTTCGTTGGCTATAAGTTAATTATATTCACCATTACGTATTCATCTTTTTGGATTCGTATTTGGATTCATGCATTGCAAGATTCAATTTTAAGGACGGAGTTCCTAATATAATTTTCGCATTCTCAAGAGTTCAAATTTAAGACCTTTACCTAAGATCAAAAAAATCTTAATCATTTCATCACGCCCCGTATTGGTGACCAACATGTAATTTGAACCTACCAAGTACCATGCATAGGTGGTTCTTAGCATCACGAGGGGCAGCTATATTGTTATTCAAATAAAATTTCCATTTTTTTTTGTGATTATACAAATTACTTTCCACTTACTACCTAAAAAGGGGTAGGTAGGGATATTTCCCCCCCAAAAAATCTTGACCATTCAAAGAAGTAAGAAAAATGGTTAGTTGGAATCACACGTGTAGTTTGATCTTATTAAGTGTGAATAAAGATTAATTGAATAAGTAAATTTCGAAAATCGAATGCCTAAATAATAAAAAAAACTAAAGTTTTATGTACCATCAATGTAAATAATATTTATACTATTAAATAATCATTATATGTTATAGTATATTAACATATCTTATTTTTTGAGATTTTAAGTTTTACGTATATTTTAAGGAATAAATACTCCAAGAATTTAAGTTATGTACACTGTTAATATAGATATTTATACACCATCACGTAATCTAAAGGATATTTGTAAATAAGTCTACCTAGAATGCAGGATTTGTATTCTTGAAAATGTCATAAAATATAATACAGTAATAAAAGCAAAATAGTGCTTCACACACTTCAAAATATGATGGCCCCCCACCTCTAATTTTTGCTATAAATAATGCCCCTCAACAACTAAGGCTTAAACACAACAAGTCCAATAGATACTATTATATACTTACATTACATTATTTTTCCAACTTATCTTCAAAGTTCAAACACTATTTGATGAAGAAAAACAAAGGTACTTCTCTTCTTCTTTAACAACATGTCCATATTGTATTATTTGTAAAGGTAAATAGAGTATTTTTGATAGATCCTCAGCTTCTTCTTCTTCATATTTTTTAATTTAGAAATACTAGAAAAAGAAGAAGAAGAAGAAGAAGAGAGATATTGAATATGTAGTACTATATATATATAGTATTGTGTTTCTTCTTTACTGATAATTCTTCTTTGATTGTCTTTTTGAAGAAAAAGATATGAAGAATTGAAGATAGAATTTATGTGGTGAGGTGATTTCAATGCTATGCTTGTCAAGTGAGCAGTCCTTTTTGCTGTTAATCTTTGTCTCATTGTCTGTTCGACCTTGAATATAAAGAAATAAACACACAAAAAAGTCGACTATGCATACATATATAGACATATGTGACCCTTATATATATAATATAATTTTTCGCGATGAATTCGAACTTTCTAGAGTTAGCCCCTTGCCAATGTTCATGATAGGATGGCTTATTTCATGAACAAATAATCCTAATGCTAATAACAACAATATAGTCTTTGATCGTTTGCAGACAAATTAGGAACTATGTTTTTATCGGAAAAAGGGGGAAGCTTAGTTTAATTGTACGAAGTGATTCTTTCTTGATTGGATGCCAGCTTTCTCTTAATTCCTATCATGCACTTACGTACAAATCTATAGGTAGTTCATCCCCTTTTAAAAAAAATATCCAAAGTTTTCGTTTTTTATCGAATTCTGTCTAACAATATATGAACAATTTTAGTGTTCAAGAAACAAATTTCTATAGTCCCCATCTATGAGAAAAGTAGCCCAAAAGTAGCACAAGTAATAGGAAAAAATCCTTGTAATTTTAAAAGCATTTTTCCATGATAAAGGATATATAATGAAAGAGGTAGTTGGGAGGTCAAAGATCGATTTCCTTAGAAGTCCTTTCAATCGAGTTCGTCGCATCAAACTTATTTAATACAGTTTATATTTTTGTGTGATTTGCGAGCTATTTCATAAGAACAAATTTACTCAGTGTGCATTGAAAAAATAGTGATTCCGAGTTTTCCGAGAGTTCCAAGAAAAGAAAAGTAGAAAAAAAGAGGTAGTTGTGGGACAAGCTCTTACGCAGTTCTGATCATGACTCATGAGTTAGCTGGGGAAAAAATCATCAGATTTCATGGATGTGGTCCAAGTCTTCCCCCACCAAACTTTTAGCCCTCTTTTGTTTTTTCACGGAGAGGCGAAGTCAAAATTTTTATTTTATGAGTTCTTGATCGTAGTCCTTATATCTTGTAGGGTTTTATATTTTTTTTTTCATATAAATACAAAGTTTGAGCTAAAGTTATTGAGTTCTGTTGAATCAGTAATTCTAACATGTCTGTCTCCGATCCGCCCTTATTCTTGCCCGTAACGTGCCTTATTATTCAAGTTATTAATACTCCTCTCGTTCCATTTTATGTGATACCCTTTCCTTTTTTATCTGTCCCAAAAGAAATGTCACTTTCTATAATTAGAAACAATTTAACTGTAAAATTTCCCTTAATAAAATGATTTACAGCCACACAAATATCTAAGGATTTTTTTAGACCATAAGTTTCAAAAAACTTTTTTTTCTTAAACGTCGTGCCACGTCAGTAGTGCCACATAACATAGAACAAAGGTAGGTATTAAATTTTGTTGATAGTATACAATTTTCATTTGCATCATTACTATATTAAAGTTAAAGTCATTTTTGTAAATCAAATAGAAAAGTAGATTAAAGAGAAAGTACTTGTACGTAGTTGATAATTTCTTGTAAGGTCGAACAGACAATGAATCTAAGGTAAAAAAGAAGCAAAGAGACTGCTAATTTGTCAAGGTTTTGCACTGAAATCAACACCAGTGTTTGAAGCTCACAAGTACCAGAAACATATGGGAGTTGAACTTTTACCGGTTGTAGCAGGTAATATATAGTCGGATTCTCAAGTTACATTTTTCTTTAAATTATGAATGACTACTTACGTACGTTATCTCTTATGTGACATGATAGCGTAAAGATTCAGTATACCGAAATTAAGCATATTATATAAAGAATCAATGACTCGTCTATTTATTAACTCAATCCATTTTGACATGATAGTTCCATTAAAGTTTGAAAAGTGATTCATTTGCTGCAAGGTGTTATGGGCTTATGGATACTATGGGCTTTATTTGAAATGGGCTACATTTGGTGGTGTATGCCAGGAAATTACATAGAGTGTCCCCAAAAGTGAGTGGTCTTCAATTTTTGCTCTTAATAAGAAAAGTCTTTAAACAATACATTTCCTTCCTTTTTATGTATAGAACAAATACCTTTTTACCCCTCTACACCCCAACTCTTCATGTTCATTTGTCTCTCAACTTTTAATTTTCATTTTTTCCTTTTTCTTTTATCTTTTTAATTTTTTTTTTTTCTTTTTTCTCAATTTTTTTTAATTCTTGTTTTCTTTTTTCTCAACCTTTATTTTTTTTTCTTTTTCTCTCAACTTTTTTTCTTTTTTCTTAACCTCTATTATTTTTTGCTAATGAACAAAAAGTTGGATAATCCGCAAAGAGGATCTTCTTTATTTGAAATCGAAGTAAATTTAAGGACGTGCTTTGTTATTTGGAAGTCCTTTGGAACAAGTCTTGCCTCTAAGACAAATATTATAGAATATCTCATAAATCAAGATACAATGAGGTAGTGTCAAGTCTTGCTCGTGGGGCATAACTTGTTGTTTGAAAATTTTTGAGCTAAGTCTTGCCTCTAAGGCAAGAGTTATAGAGCATCTCATAAATTAAGACACAATGAAGTAGTGTTAACTCTTGCCCATGGGGCATAACTTATCTTTTGGGAGGCCCTTGGACTAAGTCTTGCCTCTAAGGAAAACGTTATAGAACATCTTATGATCAAGACACAATGTGCTAGTGTCAACTCTTGCCCATGAGGCGTAACTTGTTGTTTGAAAGTGTTTGAGCTAAGTTTTGTCTCTAAGGCAAGAGTTACAGAGCATCGCATAAATCAAGACACAATGTGATAGTGTCAACTCTTGCCCATGTGACGTAACTTGTTATTTGAAAGTCCTTGGGCTAAGTCTTGCCTCTTAGGCAAGCGTTATAGAGCATCTCATAAATCAAGCACAATGTGGTAGTGTCAACTCTTGCCCATGGGGTGTAACTTATTGTTTGAAAGTCCTTGGGCTAAGTCTTGTCTCTAAGACAAAAGTTATAGAATGTCTTATAAATCAAGACACAATGAGGTAGTGCCAAGTCTTGCTCGTGGGGCATAACTTGTTGTTTGAAAATTCTTGAGCTAATTATAGAGTATAGAGTATCTCATAAATCAAGACACAATGAAATAGTGTGAACTCTTGCCCATGGGGTGTAATTTGTATTTTTTGAGAGGTCCTTGGGCTAAATTTTGCCTCTGAGACAACTGTTATAAAACATCTCATAAATCAAGACACAATGTACTAGTGTCAAGTCTTGCTCACGGGGCATAATTTGTTGTTTGAAAGTTCTTAAGCTAAGTCTTGCCCCTAACGCAAGAGTTATAGAACATCTCATAAAACAAATAAAGGTCGAGAAAAATGATTAAAAAAAAGATAAAAGAAAAATTAAAAAATAGAAGTTGAGAGAAAAAAAATAAAAATTGAGAAAAAAATAAAAAAAATGAAGAAAAAAAAGCAAAATAAAAAATAAATGAAAAAATAAAGGTTGAGAAAAATAAAAAAATAATAAAAAATAAAAAGGAGAAAAAAAAAGTAGAATTGAGAGGAGAAAAGGAAAAAAATAAAGATTGAGAAAAAAAGAAAAAAAAAAGATAAAAGAAAAAATAAAAATAAAAAAATAAAAAAGAGCAAAAATAAATATAAAAGTTGTGAGGCAAATGAGCATGGAGAGTTGTTTAACAATATTTGAGGTATAGAGGGGCAAAAAGGTAGTTGTCCTATACATAAAAACAAGGAAGACTATTTTTGCAAGACCTTTCTTATGGGTGGCAAAAATACAAAGCCACTCCCTTTAAGACGCATTTGTGTAGTTGTCCCGTGTATACCTTTTTGATTTTGGGCTTCATTTGGGCTAATACATTCCTGACCAGGGTGATATGAACAAGATAGATTTTTCAGTGTTAGCGTTTAAATTTTGGCCTTGGTCAAAACTAAAAATGGATTCGCGGCAAAAAATAACCAGAAATTGGCCATCAAATCTTTACGTTTCTAGTGATTGCTATAGAATTCGTCATGTTATCTTGTTACAAAATCCTGATGATCGCAAGGAATTAGCCACCAAATCTTGATGATTCTAACGTATCTCCACAAAATTTGTTAGGTTGTCTTATTGGATCGTCAAAAATTGGCCATCAAATCTTGACAATTCTGGTGATATTTGATTAATCTTTAATGTAGTTTTTGTCATTTCAATGTACTAAAATTCATTTTCTTGTACCTACTGAGACTTTTGTTGATTATATTGGAAAAATTTGTCCACTTTAGCTCAAAAATAATTAGTCAAATAATTAACTCCCAATATGAAAAACAAAATATAATAATATACAAGCATATTATACAAAGCGATAACAAATTATACAGGCGGACCTAGTCTTAAAGCACGCGAATCCAGTAACCTTTGTCCAAATCATATGTATTTATAATATTGCCCACAAACTTCAAATTCTGAATTCTTCTTCCATTTTTTTTTGAGTACTCATCTTTCTTACGAGTCTGGGACCAAAATGGCACACTTTTTAATTCAAAGTTCCTAAAGGGCAACTAATTCCACGGTTAAATTAAAATGGACAAAATATTTATATGTAAGCGTTTTGCAATTAGTATGGGGTAGGATTACTTTTCTTATAACAAAATCGTTTTTCTGTGGACGATTTTCTTGTTTTTTTTTTTAAATCGTTGTGGGTTAAACGACTTCCTAAGTTGTATTTTTTTTTTTTAAATCGTTTCTGTGTAAACGAGTTGTTGTTTTAAGATGATTTTTTTCTTATAAAAACGTTCACAGCTGAACGATTTATGTTAATATCTCTACAACGTTCTTAGCTGAACGATTTGTCCTTTAGCTTTTTGTTTTAATTATTTGTGTTCACCCTCGAATGTTTTAATTATTTCTTTCTTTTGAAAAACGTTCCAAGTAGCAGTTACAGAGCCACGAATTCAGAACAATGACAACAACGAGGAAGAAGAAGAAGAAGAAGAGGAGGAGGAGTTTGTTCCTCAAAAACGATGCGCCTTAGGAATCCACAGGGGGGACACAAATGATATCACTAGTTATTTTATTGTAAAATACCTCAAAATCGTGCATCATGGAACTTTTCTCAAAAGAAAAAAAAAATACTCTCTTCGTTCATTTTTACTTGTTATGTGTCACTTTAGGAAAGTCAATTTGGCTAAATTTCAAAGCTAAATTAAAATAGATTAATTTAATATTTTAAATTTTAAATTTAGATGGTCGAAAATTATACGAAAAATGTTATAAGTTGCAATCTTTCGCATATTAATATGATAGAAAATACATATTAAAATGTTGGTTTAAGTTCATACAGTTTGACCTCGAGAAGTGAAACAATGACAAATAAAAGTGAACCGAGAGAGTATTAAAACATTCAAGATGAACACAAATAATTAAAACAAAAAGCTAAAGGACAAATTTTGGAAAAGAAAGTACCTCAAAATCCAAGTTACACAAATAGCAAATCGTTCAGCCAAGAACGTTTTAGAGATATTAACATCATACAGCTGAAAATCGTTCAGCTGCGAACGTTTTTATAAGAGAAAAATAATCTTAAACCAATAAATCGTTTACACGAAAACAATTTCAAAAAAAATAAAATACAACTTAGGAAGTCGTTTAACCCGCAACGATATTTTTTTAAAAAAACCCAAGGAAATCGTCCATAGAAGAACGATTTTGTTATAAGAAAAGTAACCCTACTCCACATTGATTGCAAAACGCTTACATATAAACGTTTTGTCCATTTTGGTCTAACTGTGGAATCAGTTGCCATTTTGGAATTTTTGATTAAGAAATGTACCATTTTGATCCCGAACTCCTTTCTTTCACTCTTGTAAACACAAAAATGTCATCAACACTTTTTAGTAACGTACGTAGTTGATTTATTCATATTCGTTTTCTTCACACTAAACAACTTAGTGTTGAAGTGAAAAAACATACAAAGACAACAATAACATACCCAGTGTAGTTCCACAATGTGGAGTCCGGGTAATAGCTTATTGTTAAGACTACATACAAAGACAACATGACTTATAGATTTGCTATATATATATATATATATATATATTCTTCAAACTAGCCATGGACAAAGTCTTTCCTAATCTCAAGATGGACTATCAATGGATCCAACTTTGTGAAGTGGTAGAGAAACTGAGACAAAAAATTATCAGCAGGTTAGTCACTTGGAATATGCCTCTTCAAGGGATGATAAAGATCAACACAGATGGAAGCTTCATGGATCAAGATGGCAAAGTCGGCATTGGTGGAGTTGTGAGAGATGAGGATGAAAATATGATATTTGCCTTTGCTGTACCACTACAATGCAATAACCACAATGTGGCTGAAGCTATGACAGCTAGGTATGCTGGACAGTGGATTAAGGACACTAATCCAAGGCATTGCACTGTAGAACTTGACTCTAAAGTAGTGACTGATTTGTTAAGGAACGAAATATCCAAAAATCTTACTCTCAAGTCTATTATTGATGATACTATTTCTCTCACAGAGGGTAAGGATGTGAGCTTCACTCACTGCTATAGGTAGCTAATATGATTGCTGACTACTTAGCTAAATTAGCCACTACTTTAGATACTCCTCTTCTTGCTTAGAATATAAATCAATTACCAGATGAGGCTCGTGAGTTTTACTTCTTGGACAAAAGACAAAGTACCCCCTTTTTTTTTTTTTTGTGATTTCTATAAAATGATATACAACACTTAGCAGGATTCTTCCTGGAAATTTAAAAAAAGAAAGAAGCTTATTGGAGCAAATAATGTATTCATCGTGTCGATGGATTATAATTATCATGGGAGGAAGTTGCATGCGTGGTAATGTGTACCATCTCGCCCTGTCCTCCATCCACAGTGTCGACAGATATTAAAAAATCCAGTGCATGCATCTGGGTCGTTCGGATTACACTTGCTGGCACAAGTATATCCCATAACTCTTGAAGTTCCAGGCATATCAACTGCATGTATATATATATATTTCGATTAATATAAACATAAAACTATGATAAATATATAAATGTACATGCACATATAGAAACATTGGTAATTAAGAAAAAGAAAGTTTAAAGTTACGAATTACCAATAGTCATGGTCAAGAGAACAACGAAGAAAACAGCAAACTTGTTCACTTGGGCCATATTTTGCAAATTAAAGCTAATTTAGATTATATTGCTAATAGCAGAGAAGATTATTGTGTTTGTGTGGTGATTTCTTTCATGGAGAAAGGGTCATATTTATAAGCCCCCCATGTACACTAATATTAATTAACTAAATGATATTTTCTAAATAAAGAGAGTCAAGTGCACGTTATATTTGTTGAATGAATCGAAACTCACATGGGCATACTATATTATCAAAATCCATTAAATGTAATCTTTTCATATCTTTCTTCTGATTTGTCAATATATACATATATAAAGAGAGAGAGAGGTGGATCCAATATTTGGAGGTTTGAATGCCATAAATTTTTAACGTAGATATATTTCAATTTACATGGTCTAAATAGGGTATACATTTAGTCGGTTTGAGCAATCCATATAGCATGCATGAAGTAGGCAAAAAATGAATAAGAATTTCGACCTAAAAACATATGAAATTTTATTAAATAACATGTGATTAATTTGGGTGGAAATTAAAGAATTGAAAAATTCTTATGATGAGAACGTAGGTTTCACTCGTTATAGATTGATTCGAAATCTAATTCAAATTCAATATAATTCCTCATCCTTTTAGGCGAACTACTTCGTTATTCAGCAAAGTGTTCACTATGAGTAACATGTAAGATTAAGAATTAATATTTGGTACAATCAAATAGTCAAAGCCATAAAATTAAACATATAAAATCAAGGAAAGATACGATCAAATAAATTAACATGGTTTATTAATTAATCTTGTTCAATTAATTTAACTAATGTGTTTTCTATACTCTACTTGCCATTCTTCAAGGATCTTGATCTCTACTTGTATTACATACAATATACAATTACACGAAAATAAAACTAAAATTATCTAATAATAAGAAATAAAAATGATTTGTGTCATATATATTGTCAATGTTTACTTTTTCAAAAAATAATAATTTATCAACGTAGTTTAACCTAGTATAGCTATTACTTTTATCCGATTATTGATTAATGTTATCGTAGAGATTTAACTATAATTATATTATAAGTGACCTGGTTGTATAAACTTTTCTTTTATAGTATTCATCATTTCATGGATCTTGATTAAACTCGATGAAAGCTGATTTATGTTAATATAGCGACTTTTTATGAACTAAAACAAGCTTCTTAACGATGATACGGTAATAACCTGATCCTCATTTTGAATATTTGCATTCCAATTTATTTTTTAAGCCTTCGTACAAGTCTATATTACTATTCTAGACTTGTTAGTATATTTTTTGGATAAAATTTTCTAAGAAACAGAGGAAGAAAATCACTTTTAGCAAACAAATAATATTGTCATTTCAATTTATTTATTTTTTCTTCAAAATGAATTTGTTAACAAATAGTCAAAGTTGAAGCATGAAAATATGGAATAGAGAGAAATATTCAAATGCGTAACATAGGTTAATGAAATCTTTAATTTCGTTTCTTTTTTATTTCTATTTTCAATCATACAATTTTGAGGTGGAGCTAAATCCTACAACTTTACATATTGTATATAAAAGGGGTTCGGATAAACCCTAACGTCCTTTAGTTCCGCCTATGCTTTCACACATATTGATGGAATTTAACATGTAGCACGTAAGATGATAACTTTAAAAGCTCATGAAAGAATTAATATTTGGTATTCGAAGTCCGAACCATAAAATTATATATATAAAATTAAGAAAAGATACGATCAAGTAGTTAATTAAGGGCAGAAGGAAATTAAATAATGATGGTCAAACAACTGTAATGTAGTTCGGTTTAATGCTATTAATAGTAATATTAAGCAGGATCAAAAGTTCAAATCCACCCTATGAAGATGAAATCTGTAAATCACTCAATTGATTAATCCAAACAGTACGTAGGTCCAAATACCAAATGATTATAGAATAATGTAACTAATCGATTGAACTAAAACATCATTTATTTGCACGTAATAAATATTTGAATGTTAATTATTTAAATTTTAGTCGTTATTTATTTGCACTTAATGAGTATCAAAATCTTAATTAATCTAATCTTAGTCATTTGGTGCAAACAAATGAGTTCTTACTTCGACTTTAGTGTTTTTGTTCTTGTTATATTATTGTTGGCAATTGCACGTTACGTTAATGAACTACTATTGCTAGTAAATTTAATTAATCTGATAGCTTGAATAACAAGGTTAAAATCAAGTTTTATTGCATGTCTGATACTTTGCATCAGGTTACAACTTGGTTAGGCTAAGCCTGTTAGAACCTCTCCACAGTTCTAAATTTTGATTGAATTAGGAAGGGTCAATATTGTTGAGGAACAACCTTCAGCAGGAGCTGCACTACAATATATTACCTACTTTTGTTGCTTAATTTATGTCCGGGGGACGAACTGCACCTCAAAGGGTGTGATGGTGACATCCTATCCTAATATATGCATTAGTAACAATATCTAATGTAGTTGATTCAAAGTATTATATACTTCCTACGTACATACATACGTAAATATATTACTTACTAGCCAATAATAACACTTTCATTCATATAACATATATATTGTCTTCATACATATCGAACTTGATTAGTATCGAAGAGAGATCAAACAACACTGAATTTATTTAGAAACACACATATTATTTGAAGCTTATTGTTAAAAGAGAAGAGAAAATACAAACACTACACTTATTTTGGGATGGAAAGAGCAGTATACTGCTCCCTCCGTCCTGAAATCTCAGACATTGTTCATGGCAAGATGGTACATGTCTTCTGTTTAGTATTATCAAAGGGGTTCGTTTTCTCAGTACACCAAAGACAGAGAGTAAAGCCAGTGAAGCAATCACTGCTAGTCCTACAAGGCATATCACAAGCTCCCATAACTTGCAATTTCGAGTTTCCAGGCATATCAACTGCATGTATATATAAAAATATACGTAAAAATTCACCGTAAACTATAATTTAAAACTACGTACGTAAATGTAAATATAAATGTACGTACGTATATGCACATGCATAGAAACACTAAGCATGTACGCAAAACTCTCATCATTGATGATTGATATATACATGTTTAATATATATGTGACGATCTTAATGCATCATTTATTACTTTCATATATAAAATTATAGTAGTAGTAGTTATAGGTGTCAAATAAGTAGATTGGACTGGATTTTGGAGGGTCAAAAAGAACTAAGTTAATAAATGGATGAGTTATTGAGCAGCTTAAAATTTGTTTGGGCTGACATGTGCTAAAAAGTGGATTACAATCCAACATGTCCAATTCTTACTACTTATGTTTTAATCGCTTTATTTTATCTTTTATAATTTATAAGCACCTAATAAAACTATATTTTCTTTATTATGATTAAATTTAACATATCAAATTTTTAAAAATATTTTTGAAAATATTTTGACAAGATTGCTCATGGATCAATTTGTGCTACATATATATATCAACCCAATCTTTTATGGGGTGAGCTAATAAATGAGTGAGTCAATAACACGTCCAAACTTGGACGGGTTGAGCGAGATATGTTATTATGGGCGAATTTTGCCACCTATAGTAGTTCTCCCTTTCTATCAATTTGTTTGTTTGATTTTGACTTGACACGTAGTTTAAAAAAATAAAGAAGACTTTTAAATTTTGTGATGTTAAAATTTAAAATATGTAGAATATACTAAAATGTTCTTTAATCTAATGGTCTTAAATGTGGAATGTTAAAATTAAAGAGTTCCTAAGAAAAGAAAAAAACATTCTTTTTAAAATGGACTAAAATAAAAAATAAAACAAATAAATTGAAACAAGAGGAGTAGTAAATAATAAAAGAAAAGTAAGTTGCGAACCAATAGTGATAGCGAAGAGAAGAACGAAGAAGATAGCAAACTTGTTAACTTGAGCCTTATTTGCAAATTAACACTTAATTAGCTAGTAGAAGAGTACTAATGTGTGTGTGGGGATAATTTTTTTAATGGAGAAGGATCTTATTTATAAGCCTCCAGGTACACTTACTATATTAATTCATACAAATTAATTGCTCATTTGACTTTTTTATTTTATTTTTAATTTAGATTTTGTTAAGATTAAGCGCTTACCATCATGCCAAAAGCTATAGTTGATAGTAAAGACGCACTTGTATTTCTTAACTAAACCCACCAAGCAAGAGCCATGTTCGATCATGACTCCGACCCGGACCACCCCAGCGTCCCCCTCGGGGGCCTTGTCATAGGCAGAATGTTAGCGTTCCCCTCCCAACACCCGCCTCATGCAGCATGTTGCTCTTGGGAATCGAACTCATGGCCTTGACTCTGATATCACTTGTTAGGATCAAACACTTACCATCACGCCAAAAGCTATAACTGATAGCAAGGGCACAACTTTATTTCTTAACTAAGCTCACTAAACAAGCGCCATGTTCGATCATGACTCCGATCTGGACTACCCCAGCCTCCTCGTGGACCTTGCCATAGGCAGGATGTTGGCGTTACCCAACAGGTTTGAATAAAGAGAATAGTCGGTGCACGTTTTTAAAGCTTGTTTTTGTTTCTTTTCAATAGTAATTAAGACGAATTGACAAAAAATAGCACTACTATTCTCTTGCCAAACGCTTTAGCCCTAATATAAGGTAATTATAGGTAAATTATAATCATAAGAATTGAATAAAATACGACAAATAACCTTCCGTTTGATTTATTATGGGAAAAAACATTACAGTCAAATTAATATGGCAACCTATATTATATATATCCCTTTTCTTATTTTTAGTGGAATTAATACCACTCAAAAAGTTGACGTTACAAAAAAGATAAATGTATAAGTAAAATAGGTCCGTTTGAATCTTGAAAACAGAGTTAGTATTAAAATTGCTATGTCCTTCTAATATATATTAAATATATAAGGCAGGAGCCATGCCTACCCCCCCCCCCCCCCCTCCCCACCTTGAAGGTGGCTTTTGATTGAAAAAAAAACTTATACATCAAGAAATATTGTCAATATCTTAGACTGTGTAGTTTACAATATTATGTCTGTCTTCTTTATTTTAATTTTTTGTGACTAATGTAGTTTTTGTTTATTTTATTGAATTATAAAATAACTAAATTTTTTTCCTTTGTGATACGTATATTAATTTTTTAAAAAGATTTCAAACATTTTTCTCATAAAATCAATTTTGCCCTATCGTTTCTCCATCAAACGTCCTTTGCTTCTCAAACTCAGATCTATAAAAAATAAAATAAAAAATCATCACTTTTTCTTTTCATTGCATCAAGTATTATTATGTCAAATTTGAGGGGAGATCTATAAAATTATCACTAAAAGAAATATATTTGGTTTTAGTACGTAGCTCACATGTTTCATGACCATTTAGTAATATTTATTGTCTTTTCTCTTCATTGACTATAGGTGCCATGTAGCTGTTGGTAAGTCTGGCAACGGGATTGGTATCGAGACTGTCGGACCGGTATTAATCGAATTGGATCGGTATTGGAGTTATTTTTCGTTGGATCGCCGGGAACCGGGACGGACCGATACCGGGTGTACCGGGATTTTTACCCTTATCCGTCCCGGATCGGTACCTACCGAGACTGGATCGAACCGGATCGGTACCGGACCGGAATACCGAGTCCCGCTCCTTTTTTATATTTTAATTAAATTAAAATTTAATTATTTATAGTTGAAAAGGTTTCAAAATATATAAGTTATTTCAAACTCTAAAAGGTTTAAACTCTAAAAGTTTCAAAATATATGAGGTAAATTTTAAATTCTAAAAGTTTAAATTTCAAATTTTAAAGTTTAAACTCTTAAAATCTTTTCAAACTCTTAAGTCTTAAGTCTTAAAAGTTTAAATTTAAATTTTCAAACTATAACTAACTTAGTAACTTACTTACTTAAGTTTGAAACTTTTTAAACTATATCAAAGTTTCAATTTTTAAATTTCAAATTGTAACTTAAGTTTGAAACATTTAAAAATTAAAATATATAAAAAAGACTTGTATTAAATTGAAGACAATAATTAAAAAAAAATAAGGCGAATAGCCTATAATTTTATTCATAAAAATTAAATAATACAATTTGTATTACAAATATTAGAAGAGGACCTAATCTACGCAGCCACCTTCTAGGAAGAGTTCTGTTGAATTAGGCCTCAAACTATCATACTAATATTTGAAGCCTTGAAAATAGTCTTGACATAGAGTTTCTAACAATTCCCTGGTAACATTTTCTGGAAGTGGTTGTTGTGCTTGATCCTCCAATGCATCCATGTCGTCTTCACTAGAATTTACCAAAATATTATCTATATCATATTCAAATTGGACAGGTAAACTAGGACGTTCATAATTCCTTTGCTCGACATTGATCCAATCTCTAACAATACCGATATCTCCAAGCTGTCTGATGCTAATGAATACCTATGCTCCCCAATTTGATATCTTGATGCACTAAAAGCGTCCTCCGAAGCTACTGAAGATGCTTGAATAGCTAGCAAATCTCGAACCACCGGTTAAAGTTTTGGAAATGACTTGCCGCGAGTCTTCCACCATTCCAAAAGTTGAGGTTTGTCTTGTGCATTCTTAATGCTTTCCGTTCCCTGATTAAAATATTCATCAAAATCATTCCTTTCATTAGAAGTAAGACCAAGATAATTTTTCATCATATCATCAATATCATCTTCATTTGAATATCTATGCCTAGAACTTGAAAGTTCTACATTACGTGCTGCATCATTTATTCTACTAGAATTATACAAGTCATACAATTTTCTAGCTTCAATTCTTATGCTATCTTTAACATCGGACAAACTAGGCATTTTGTCTGCTTCGTCAACTTTGTCACCTTGGTTATTTTGCTCATATATAATATCTAAAATATCTAAATTTGAATATATTCTTTCAATCATTCGTGCTGCACCTATTTCTTTGTAAGTTGAGTTTAATAAACAAGCAGTTAAATAAATTTGAGGAATAGGAACAAAATGTTTTCTAAATTTTTTAATCATTGCATTAATGGGCTCTTTAAACCGTGGAATATTTTTGTATTAAAAATATTTATCAGAAATAGCACATATATTTGGTAAAACTGAACAAATAGTTGGATAATAAAGTCCAAATATTTGTTTTGTAGCTAAATAAAAAACTTTTAAAAATTCTTTAAGTTCATATACTTCTTTCCAATCATTGTCAGAAATTCTATAATCATTATTTAAATTATGAGCATTCCAAAGCATTTGTAAAGACTTTCTATATTCATAAGCAACTTTAAGCATTTAATATAAAGAATTTCATCTAGTAGACACCATTTTTGGAATTTTTCTAGGGAGAAGTAGAAATTCTTGACAACGGCGTTCAAACTCTACACATCTAGACTTTACTTGACATTTAAAAATAAAATGACATATAATTTCACATTTTATACAACCATCATTATACATTGCTATATCATCTCTGACAATCAAATTATATATGTGTGCGGCACACCTAATATGAAAACCGTCATTATAAATAGGGCAAAGTGTCGGTTTTAGTTTTTCAATAGCATTTGTATTATTAGAAGCATTATCAAGGGTGACACTAATTACTTTATTACAAATTTCATAAAATTCTAAAACATCTGTAATAGTTTGAGCTATGTAACTACCGGTTTTCAGCATTTCACAACATTTATAACCTAAAATTCTTTTTTGCATGTTCCAATTTTCATCAATCCAATGACCAGTAATAGTGAAATAATTGTTACCATTAGGACTACGACCCATATCAGAAGTGATAGCCATTCTACAAGTATTATAGTTAAATAAACAACGAAGATATTGTAAATGTTGTCCTTGATAATCAAAAATAACTTTTTTAATTGTATTTCTTGTAAAACCTGTGAAAGATGGATTATACACTATTTGAATATAATGAACAAAATCGGAATTTTCAGCAAAACTAAAAGGCAAGCCACAAACAACAATCATTTAGCTAATTCTTCAAGATCTCTTTCTCTACTATAACTGCGATGTGTACTAGGGCCAGAAACATTAGAAGAGTTTAACTGTGTTTGGATCATGTTAGAGCCCTACTCCTACAGATGCATCGGGAAGGGGAGTACCATGTTTTATTGCATCGGTTATAGCCTGAGCTTGCAAAAATTTATTTTTACAACATCCCATCAAATGATTTCTTAAATGTCCTGTCCCACTCGACTTTTTCGTAGTTTTATGATTCAAAATACATTTACAGTTTTTATAAACAGCTTGAGTTTTATCCTCATTTTGAGTCAAAAATTGCACACAACAGATCTTTTAGGACGTTCAGCCTTGGGCTTAGTCCTAGTAGGATGTACAGGGGGAGCGGGAGCGGGAGCGGGAGTGGGAGTGGGACTAGTAGTCGTAGGCGGCTCTGTTTCATCATCATCATAAGTATCATTACCATCATATTCATTATCATATTCTACTTCTTCATCTAGTTCTTCATTAAAATTACCAAACCTTGTCTGTAAAGATTCATGATCTAATTGAGTATTGCTATCAATATTAAAAGGAGTTTCATCCATGTGTAAAATCATCCATATTTATTCTTAATTGAGGTTGTTGTCTAGTTTTAGATTTGGATTTAGAAGAACTACCGACTTTACTTTTTCCGGTTACTGCATTAGCCAACCTATCAAAAAGTATTTTTTTACCTTGGCCGACATTTTTATCACCGGATTTCATATTAAAATATTAAAAGTAAGCAAAAATAAATACGAAAATTAAATGCAAAAAAATAAATAAGTACAGAGATGAAAGTTGGAACGAATGTACCAAACGTCTGCGTAAAAACAGACGTGTATAACCAAAAGTCGAAATTGATAGATGAAACTTGAAGCTTGAAGATTGCTCCAAAATAATTCACCAAAACTTTCAAACTAATAAAATGAACAATTTAATAAAGATTGTAGTAGAGAATAGAAATTATAGATGAAGCTTGAGAGTTGAGAGAGTAGAAGAAGAAGAAGATTTGTAAGTGTGAGTAAATAATGAAGGGGTAGGGGATTTTTATAGTTAAAAATTAGGACTAAAATATATTTTTGAAAACTTTGGGGTATTAAAAAAAGATTGGGAGGTAGGGGAGTGTTTTGGCTGAAATGGTCGTTGGGTGGGGTCCACTAGCCGTTGCCAACGGCTAACCCAACGGTCAAATAAAATAATTTTTTTTTTGAATTTTCCCGCCCAGAATCGGACCGGACCGGACCGTTACCGATACAAACCGGACCGAAGCGGTCCGGTAAAAAATCCTCTTCCGTCCCATTCCCCATCCCGGTACCCCCCTACCCCTACCCCAACCGGAAGCTACCAGACAGGTCCGGAACCGGTAACGAACCGGACCGATACCGATAGCTCCCGGTTCCGTTGCCAGACTTAGCTGTTGGAAGATTTTTATTTATTTTTTTCGGTAAACAAAGATAGTTATATATAATAATATATTACTTAATTATAGAAAGATCTGAATTCTATAATAATATTTTATTATAGTAATTAAAAAATATCTCAATAATATATTTGGATTTGGTAGCACACATGTTCCATGACCATTTATTTCATTGATCGTAAGGGCCATGAAGCTGCTGGATGGATTGTTGATATACAGAAAGATAATATAAAATATGAAAAATAAATGTTCCCATAAACTATATATATTTGTATTAAGATATATAAAAATATATATATACACACACACAAAAGTTAAAAATTCAGAATTTAGTTACTAATTAATATTGATATCGCTATCTTAGAACTTAAAATTCACAAAATTTAAATTCTGACACCACCTCTGACCAAGATCATGATTGCAAGAGAAAGGTCGGGGATTGGCCACTATATCACAATAGGGACCTTACCTTCGCGATAGTGGAGTTCCATCCAGCTCCACGATCGCAAGACCCCTTAGTATTAAGGAATTAACAATATCGAAATTCAAAGCATTATTTTTCACTTTTGGGCTAAAAAATTCACGGGATTGGATGATTTTAAGTCATCGTAACGAGGTGGATTGAGTTAATGATTCTAAACCTTTATTTGAATCAAGTATTATGATCATAATTTGATAAAAATGATATAATAGCAGGTAAAAGTTTCTTACAATATAGTCGGTACGCATATAAGTTAAACTCATCAATCAAATGAAAAAGTCATACCTCCAAATAATTCATTTTTTTAAAAATAAATAAATAGTGTAATATATATAGTGTATTGTCCTTCTAATCAAGAGCCATGCATGAACCTAAAATAATGAAAAAGTTTCTTAGTGAACATAATATGGAAACCCCCACAATAATAATTTACACAATAAACAAATATATAATAGAGAGAGCCTTACTAATAATTGAATTTAAAATAGAAAGAGTGAATTATTTCCCTCCAAACCAAGTGCTATAAATTGTGAAGAAAGGATACAACATTTTCAATATACTCATTCTAATTCACCCTAATATATCCAAAGTTTGTATGAAAATGGCTGGTTCTTCAATTTCAGTGCTTGCTTTGTTTCTAATTGCTTTCATAGCTACAACTACTACTGATGAATTCATGATCCTCTAGCTCCCCTCTAATACTTAATTTGCATTCCAATTGAATATATACCTTATATGTGTCTTGCATGGCGAAGATAACAATTTCACTGAAGTTAATTTAAGGCTTAATATATTAAAAGTATTGTGAAATTTAATGCATATACACAATATAGTTTTTTGGCTAAGGCCTTTTAATTTGTTTGCACTTACTCTGCGAAGATATGAATCTCAATTACTCAAATCTTACTCATCATCAAGTGCATTTATTCGAATGTGTTATGTCAGAATTTATAATGATGTTTTACTACTACTTCATATATATCCACTTTCACTGCAAAAGTTTGTTGCTCACTATTATCAATTACCACCATTATATATTGTCAATCGCCACAATCAGTTGTCACCGACCTTTATCACAATACTTAACATAAGCCACAAGTGTGTGTATATATATAATATATATATTGCCAGCTACCATTATCATCATTAGCTATCACTATTCTCAAATATAATTTTCAGCTGCCACACAACAACTGTCATATATCGTCAATCACCACCATTAGTCACTACCATCAACCTCCACCACATCCATAGCCAATACCACCACCAACGATGCCAACCCTAGTCGCCACACACAACCATCATCGTTAGCACTTAATTAGCTATATATCTTATACATATAATACCATTAACGATAGTACTGAAAAAACAAACCTTTAATATTCAGATCTTAAAACAACATTCTAATATTCAGATGTGTATTCAGTTCAGGTGAATGCTTCGCGAGATTTACCGGTGGAAATGGCAATGATCAAGCAAAGATTGGCTGTTGTTGGTGATATAGTGACTTGCCTGAAAAGATGCTACGTTCAAAGTGATTGTAGTGATGGGTGGTTGTGTAGTGATTGTGCACCAGATGCTTTGGGGGATGGATACCATTGTGACAAGTTTACAGCTAATGGTCAAGGTTATTATGCAACTAAATTACAAGCTCGTTACAACAACATTGCTTAAAATTGCGTACAATAAATCCCTTGTGGTTCGACCCTTCCTTGAATCCTGCATAGTGGGAGGTTTAATGCACCGGGTGCCCTTTTATATATATATATATATATATCATTGCTGGCTGCAAATTACTATTATGTCTTTAAGAGTTTATGTGAGTCTTGTTTTGCTTATGTGTGTGTTTTGTAATAAGTGATCCAATTTCTTTCTAAGAAAAAGAGACATGGTTACACCTCTAAATGGAGCTAGTTATGTTCTAGCTACTATTTTCTTTGTCCCAATTTATGTGACACCTTTTGCTTCCTAAGAATTAATTTAAACAAATCTTTAAAGTTAAATTAGATTAATTTGTAAAGAAGAATTAACTCATATATTTTCTATACTTGGCGTAACCGATAAAGTTAGAATAAAACTACGTAGAATAAATCCTTATGGTGCGACTTTTCTCTAATGCGACACGTAACGAAAACTTAGTGCATCACTACTTATTCAATTAATTGCAATCCTGACATGACATAGCAAGCTAGCTAACCAATTGAACTAAATAGAAAATAACATGTGTCACTTTAGGTAACGTTTTAACAAGTTTCTGCTGAGATATATTGGGAAAACTTTTTTTCTTTTCCTAACATGTCATCACTTAAAGGTAATGATTCCACTTAGAACAACAATTTGAGATAAGTGAAATCTTTTCGTACTTAACCAGATGTTTCGAGTTAAGTCCTGCTCTCTCCCTAGCTTCCAATTCATGTGGCATCTTTCAAATTTTAAGATTTAAACAAGTCTTTTTTTTAGAGTAATTTTTACATATATTTTTTAAAATATTTTAAATGATCAATTATTGTGACTTATAATAAATTACGTAAATTTTGTTTTAAGAAATTTAAAGATTTCATGTCCAAATTCATAATCAAATTTAAACTATTTAATTCTCAAAATTTAAATTGTATCACATAAATTAAGACAAAAAAACATATATAGTACTATTGAAAGAAATTTTTGATAGGAATACTCCTTATAGGCTTTATGTAACATGAATTTAAATTAATGAAATCACTAATGTCGACGGTTATACAATGAAAAAGTACTCCCTCCCTCTCATATTAGTTGACCATTTTTTCTTTTATACGCAATCATAAATAAAAATATAGTTTTACTAATTCACCATTTAAGAAACATTTTTGAAACTTTACAAGTGTTTGCACTTTAAAAAATAATTAATTGCAAAGGTAATATGAAAAAAAAAAGTTACTTAATTCTTTCTTCAATTTAATAAGGTGGATAACTAATATTCTCTCTGTCCCATTTTATGTTGCACACTTTTCTTTTTAATCCGTCCAGAAAGAATGTTATCTTACTATAATTAAAAATAATTTAACTTTAAAATTCTCTTTTTACCTTTAATGAAATGATTTACAATCATATAAATACTTAACATTGTTTAAACCACATATTTTCTTAAATATCGTATGAAGTCAAATAGTGCTATATAAAATAGGATAAAAAAATATGAGATAACTATTTTTAATAAGACGGTGATCTAATATAAGACGAGAGGAGTAAAAAATTCGAATGTCAGGGAAAGCGTTTTTCAATTTTTTTTTTATCGACTCCATAGGGGACCCGTACTAAAATTAATGTTAAACAAAAGTAGCTACCTACCCATTTGCCTGCAATTATTTCATTATTTTTTTTTCGCAATTCACACTACTCGAGAACAAATTTTTGTCTACTTACTAAAATCGGCGACTGTGATCTCGCCGGAATTATTTTTTTGGCCGGCAAAGTATGTTGTCATCTACATTGAAACCTATTGTGGGTTCACTTCCCACAGTGCCTGAACCAAATGGATCAGCACCTTTACTACCAATGCTGAAGTTGAACAAAACTCGTGTTCCTCCTCTTCAGGTTTTGTTTTCTCATCTTTTTATGCTATGGAACTGTTTAAAGATGATATTTTGTTAGATGGGTAGTGTTCTTTTTTTGTTAGTTTGATGTGTATTTGGTTTATATTGAAGTTAAACAAACTCTTCAGGTTTTGTTTTCTGATTTTTATGCTATGAAACTGCTTAAAGATCACATTTTATTCGATGGGTGTTGTTCTTTTATTGTAAGTTTGATGTGTATTTGGCTTATTTGAAGTTGAACAAAACTCTTCAAGATTTGTTTTTTGATCTTCTTATGCTATGAAGCTGTTTAAAGTTCACATTTTGTTAGATGATTATTGTTCTTTTTAGTTAGTTTAATATGTATTTGGCTTATTTGAAGTTGAACAAAACTCTTCAAGATTTGTTTTTTGAGCTTTGAAGCTGTTTAAAGTTCATATTTTGTTTAGATGGTTTTTGTTCTTTTTTTCTAAGTTTCATATGTATTTGGTTTTTATATTGAAGTTGAACAAATTCTTCAGGTTTTGTTTTCTGATTTTTATGCTGTGAAACTGTTAGAGATGACATTTTGGTAGATGGGTGTTGTTCTTTTTTGTTAGTTTAGTAAGTATTTGGCTTATTTGAAGTTGAACCGAACTCTTCAAGATTTGTTTTTTGATCTTTTTATGCTATGAAACTGTTTAAAGATCACATTTTGTTAGATGGGTGTTGTTGTTTTATTGTAAGTTTGATGTGTATTTGGCTTATTTGAAGTTGAACAAAACTCTTCAAGATTTGTCTTTTGATCTTCTTTTGCTATAAAGCTGTTTAAAGTTCACATTTTGTTAGATGGTTGTTACTTTTATTGTTAGTTTAGTTAGTATTTGGCTTGAATTGAAGTTGAACAGACTCTTCAGGTTTTATTTTCTGATTTTTATGCTGTGGAACTGTTTAAAGATCACATTTTGTTAGATGGCTGTTGTAATATATAAATTAGTCCATTTGGAGATACTTATGCAGCTGATGCAAGCATGTGTTGTATATTCTGTAATTGCTAGTTGGATGAGTGGAACTTGATAAACAAGGGGATTCTGATGTAAATCCTCATTATAGATGTAGCAAGTGCTTTCCTTAGGCTGAGGTGGCTGCGCAACATGGTTGGAATTGTAGCCGGCTGCGCACCTGTACTAGTGAGAGGATGAAGGTTGAGCTGCAGGAAGGCTCTGAAGCTCACGCTAGTAACAGTTTGTGCATACTTGCAGATAGTAAAAAATGTTGTCCAAAATCATAGTTATTTAAATCAGGCAAAAATGTTGGTGTTGTAGGATAAATTTGCTGGAGGGTGTTATGCAAATTATAGTTGTACGAATCAGGCAATAACAGTAGCGATATGACTAGGGTACTACCTGATTAGAAATGGGCTAGTTATGTCTCTTATGGTGTGTTTGGTTATGAACAGAATAATGGTCCAATTAAGGTGTCGATAGAGTAAGTTTGAATAAATTTGGAGAAGAAAAGGTAGTCTACTTGTCAGTTCACTTCATCTTGAACACAACTGCTAATATTGTAGAAAATGTATGCTTCCCAAAACTGCTCTATTTGATATACACAGAATAATTCCCCGTTGGATCAGGTCCAGACTTAAAGCAGTGGATCTACCTCTGCTCCTAAAGTGTAGACCAAAGGAACTTGCCCCTCCCTATTGAAGGTGCTGTCAAGACTAATATTGACCGCTCCTCTTGAAACTGGTTTTAGAGTTACAAGATCAAAACCAACACCTTATTTTGGCACTGATAAGGCCCCAGTGCTCTTTAAATCCAGGACTTAGCTTCCTCAATGACATTGATGAATTATCCCTGGAGGGATGAGTAGTACTAGTTTATAGCTTTAACGCTGAGGTGACAAAAGACAAACAATATATGGTACTTGCTTTTGTTTCTGATGACTAACCCAATCCAACATCAAAAGAGAGAATTAATCAGTGACCTCCCAAAAGTTTCAGGATTAGAGTGTGAAAACCCAAGCAAATCTCAAAATCAGAAAGTACACCAAAAGACAAGGTATTAAAGTAAAGAGGACGACATTTCAGTTATTGGTGGTCCATCTCTAATGATGAAGTTTCCTAATGGTCACTAGGTAAATGGCTATTTTTCCACGTATCAATGCAAAATATCACCAACTAAGGTTAAGAAGCATTAGATGAACACTTAACCCCCACATTTATTGACCACCAGCTCAACCTTCAAAGCTAATACCCTATTCATGTTACTACTGTTGTTAGGTATGATATGCATAACAGTTACAACTACCTTCTGTTATTCATTGAGCCTAAGTAACTTGCATGTTCGAGCATTTTCTCTCGTTCTATAGCAAGTACAATCCCAGCTACTTTTATCTCAACCACAAGGCTTGGACCCCTGAGCCTTAAGGATAGGACTTGCTGTAGAGTGGATGTTGTTTAAGGCTAAACTGGATCTTTAGAGCCGACAAGCATCTGAGCAAGCTAAAACACTTGAGCCTTGATGAAGAGATTATGAAGAGAGAACTACATTTGACCTTTTGATATGTAAGCAATTTTATTCATCAAACAACATCAAGGATGAATACGGACAGTCACAAAAAATAGAGCTTTGTTAATCGTGGAAGGAGTTGAGGAAATCTATAGCATCTAAGTCATACATACTCAACAAGTTACACCAACAAGCCCCTTATTCCGTGAATTGTACCTTTAGAAGAGTGGAATTTGTTCTGTCAATGCTGATGCTTTTCCAAAGAAGAAAGAGATTTGCCACCATTTTGAAAAAACAAAAAGAAAGAAGAAAGAGAATCTATTTCCATGCCTTAAGTCAATATTAACTTGGGATTTCATATTTGGGCAGCTTGCAGCTTTTTCCCTTGTTTTAGTCACTTCTGCTTCTTGTAGGAAATTTAAAATGGGGAAAGTAGGTGTTAGACGAACATACAATTTGATTTTGTGGCAAGGAGACACGAAATGTTGGTATCTGCTTTTGAGGTCTATCTCTGCTAGGTCTTACAAACAAAATGCTAGACCGACCACTTATTTTTCTTCTTTTTGTACCAATCAGACATGGCACAGTAGACTTATCTGCTGCTTCCCTTTGCTTGTTTTGTTGTCCTATGCCAATTTCAGATGTCTTTATTCTGCTAATGTGACTATTAATTGATTAAAGAAGTTGCTGCATGTTAATATTATCTACCCTATTGCTTTCACTCGATTTGATCAAGTAGTTAGAACTTTTGGACGGTGAATGATTTATTGGAACAGTGAACGTTTGCCAAAGTTTTTTAATATTAACATGCTTAGAAACTTTGCTACATTAAGTTGAATGTGGGGTTAACAGGTAGGGAGTTTTGATGTTAACTGGGGAAGTGACTTGAGAGTAGAATTTTCAACTAGATGAGGTGGGGCAGTATGTAGGATACACCACCGACCATATGTGAATATAAAAGAAATTGAGCTTTTACTTCAAACTGAAGGACTTCTGAATTGTTGAATTCCAATTGCTGGAACTTCTTTTTCACTTTAGGTAAATCCTATCATTGATGGAAGCCTAATTGTTGAATTACTTCTGCTAGATGAGGTGATATGGTGACCTATGCAGAGTTTAAAAGTTTCACATGCTTTGCTTTTGTGAAACTTGTTAGTTGCTTAACCCATGATGATGCCTATATAACGGATAACATATTTCCTTGGACGACATTTTGATTCTTTAGCTGCTCAACCCATGATGATCGTAGCAAAAATGCGACATATGATTCTTCAACAAGCCTTGGCTTTGAGTTCTGATGGTAGAAACCATCCTTTTCTCTTGATAAGTGCAGAATCTCACGACATAAACTAGCAAAGGGATGCATATTCTTAAGTCATATTATACGGACTGAGCCTTGACATATACATATTATAGAGAAAATAAAATATATTCTATGAAATGTGCTTCTTATGTATTCTTTTCCACTGACATATTGACATGCATACAACCAAAAGCAACGATTAAGCTCCGATAAGGATATGGTATTTGCAAAGTTTGACCTCTGCTTCTGTATACTTGATGTTATTTGCCTCTAGCATTCACAAGCCATATGAAATTGAGAGAGTCATTTAACTGAACAAGCACAAGCATAAGTAGATGATTGTCGTTGGTTCCGTTTGAGATTTTAGACGCTCTCCTTTTTGTACTTAGCATGTCCTTTCCCTTTCAGTTGACAGGCAATGGAAAGGAGTTATCTCTGCAGGAGACGGCTGCAGCTGCTGTTTCAAGAAGAGAATTGATAGGCTTAGCAGCTACAACATTAGGTGGACTTGCAGTTTTTGCTGCAGAACCTGCAGAGGCACTTGAAGTAGCTGATATCGGGAGTTCGATCATGGAACTGTTTGGATTTTCCAAGGGCAAGACAAACACTGGAGCTGACAGCGAAAAGAATCCAAAAGCTGAAGGGAAACCAAAGAGCGAAGGCGATGCAAAGAAGCCAAAAGTGGAAAGCCATGGAAACAAACCAAAGGGTGAAGTTGATGAAAAGAAGCCAAAAGATGGAGATGATAAGAAGGCATTAACCCCTCATCACTCAGAGAAGGAAAAAGTGTCTTCTTCTGCTGCACCAACCCTTCCCAACATTTTGAATAACACAGTTCCCTAACTTCTCATTTAGAAATGTTGTTGTGCTCAGATACATTTTTCAAGAAACTTGAAGAGGCTTTTCTAATGCTACAATTCATTGTTGCTAAAGTCATGTCTAAATGAAACCTTAGATAAGGTTTGTATGGATCAATGAGTTCAATGTCAAGACTATTGAAGTATTTTCAGTTCAAAGATTTTCATTTTATCTCTTCGTTAAATTACAATGGATAGCCCGGTGCACAAAGCATCCGTTGTTCATGCAGGCTCCGGGGAAGTCCCACACGCCAAGGGGTGTAATATAGGTAGAGCCTACACTGACACAAGTGTGTGTCAGTGACTGATTCAAATGCCCGAACTCGTGACTAATAGGTCATTATGAAAGAAGAAAGTTCATACAAGTGATTACTATCAATTAGTTGCATTAAGTTCTAGACATGTTAGTATACATATACTTTAGATCCAGTGTAGCAAGAACCTCGCTAACCTTCTCGACCTGGACATTAGGATTCATATAGCTTACCTCAACTTGCACGAGTTTGAATTAAAGCATGTTCTAGGATAAAACATTGCTTTCTAATGTAGAGCAAAGGGCATATAACAAGAAAACAACCATATGATCTTTATATTATTGTGGAAGAAAACAAATACTACTTGTAATTCTCACTATAAATTAAACAAATACTATGATAACCAAAATAAAAAATCAAACTGTTTTCTTGTTCAAGGTTTCCACTAACCTATGCATTTGGAATCTCCAAAAAAAGAAAATAGTTAATCCTAATCCAATTAATACATATAACCAAACAGCTTCTTCTTCATTCTCTTCCTTAGACTCCACTTCAACTATACTAAACTCTTTTCTTTCTCCATTTCCATTTATACCCTCCATTACATGCCCATATAACACATATACCCTCTTCTGATCACCCACTGTCACTGCTGTTGGAGACCTCTCTGCCTCAAGGGCAGTTTCGTCAAACACCACTCCCCCTGCCCACCCCTCATTGCTACGTAAGAAATACAACTTGTGTTTACTCACAACCAATACGACACCGTCGTCTCTGATGACAATTCCGTCAGCTGCGGTTAAGTCTTTGTTTAATGTAACGGTCCTTGCCGTTCCGTCATCGACGTCGACTTTGAATAGTTTCTCTGTATTTGATTGGACTACGAGTAAGTATCCTCTTGAACTATAAACGATGCCGTTTAAACCAGTTTTGTGATAATCCGTCGTCGTATTAACTGGATGGTATTTGTACGCTTTCGATTTCGATAAAATCGAAACGTCGCCGTTTATATCCACTTTCCAGATGAAGTCACTGCCGGAATTGGTGACGTAAGCATTGCCGGGGTAATCGACGGCGACGTCGTTAGCGACGGGGAGCTGGTTGTCTTCGTCGAGGAGAGGGGCGAGGAAAAGGCGGCGGCCAGATTGGAGGTCGTAAGCAGCTAAAGCGTTGAACGGCGTGGGATTTTCCGGTGAAGGGACACGGTGGATGCAGGCGAGGAGGCGGTTGTTGTGGCGGTCGACTGTGAGGCCGAGGAAAGATGAGTTTTCAGGAAGAGAGGCGTCGGATATTAGAGTTTCGACGACGCCTGCATCGGAAACTGCGATGAGTTTCGATCGACGAGTACCTCCGACGATGAAGTGTTGGGATTTGGGATCCCAAGTGAATGATTCCGGATAGAGATTTGATGATCGGAAATTGATAACATGAGTTTTTCTGGCAGTGGAAGGTACGGATATGGCGATGAATATGAAAAGGGTAGAGAAGAGAATTAACGAAAAACTAAATTTCATGGTTTTCGCGGAGCAGTAGAATCAAAGATGAACAAAAATTGATATAAAAGTTTTTCTGGGAAATCAATTCTATGTTATTATGCTTCTCCCCTTAAATGCAAGAGGAACTTCATATTTATAAACTTTACTAATCCAAATTTGTATCGAATAAAACTTTGCGAATCCAAATTTGTATCAAATAAAACTTATTAAAACTACATATATTTCTTTCCTATTTAAGTTTAAGATTTTTTATTAAAGATAAATAGATTATAAAAGGAAAGAATCAGTCTACTTTTCGAATACCATCCTTTGATTTAGGTAGAGATGGGTAGATAAATCTTAGGCAAAGATAATTACTGTTAGAGCTCCTTTAATGGGAGACTAGAAATTAAGTTTTAAGCTTTTGATAGTATTATTCGAGATTTTGAGTTCACATTTGTGTAGATAAGGTCAATTTGATTACTTCATGTCCGGAGATATATCAACTTAGAAATATTTATCTTCAACGTATACATGTGTGATTATAACATGCTTTACATGTAGAGAGTATTTTTAACATGTAGTGAATGAACTCATTACTCATTTATTTGGAGTACAATTTTTTGGTTGTTTTAATAATCCGAAAAAATTGGCATTGAATGAAGAGGCAGCAAACACTAATCGAGAATATCATACATAGTTGATTGAGCATTAATGCATCGGATTTTAGTTAGCGCGAAAACTTAGCACAAGAATTATATGTTACGCCTTATTTGGATGGCTTTTTTTTTCGGTTAGAAGGGTCTATTTGGATAGTTATTATTTTTATTATGTTGTATCATATTGTTACTTTAAATATTATGTCTGTTTGAATTGTTACTCAAATTCTATTATATAGTATTGTTAAATTTATTATTATGATAAAAATTGTCATTTTATGTAATGACCAATTTAATGTGATTGTGTATTTTTTTTAATCCCATCGTCTCATTTATTATTTCATAATCTTATTAACCCTCCTCTCCTTTTTTTTTTTATATATTAATAACTCTCATATCTCACTTTTTCTTTGTAATATTGTAAGTTTATATTTCATATTATTAAATATTGATGTGTGACATTGTGAAGCGATGAAAAATAACATAATATGTTCAAACATTGAATTCATCAAAATATTACAATACGATATAATACAATAGGATATAATACATTATGAAACAATATATAATAACAATCATTCAATTTTTGTTAGAGTACAAATAGAACTCAACTTGCCTTTATTGTTTTTTTTTTTGGTAAACTAAAATTTATCTAAAAGGATAGTATTAACTACTAAAGAAAATTTACCATGTTTGAAAAAAAAAAAAAAAAAGAGAACGTATATTTCTTATAGGAATAAATTATTTGGAAACTTTTATCAAATTGGAGTTCTTTTTTTTTTCTTTTCCTTTTCACATTAGGAACCAGCTTTGAATCAAATTAGGATTCCTTATTTTTTTTCTTCTTCTTTTTGAGCTTATAAAAAGGACCATATAGCAAATTCTTCATAACAACATTCACACAAACTTGTTAAGAAAAAAAAGAATTGAATTAGTGGCATATATTCATTAAAAAGAAATAATCATGGTCTCTGCACCAGTTGTTATTCCATTGTTAATGCTAGCAGAGAAGGAGGAGAATGCAGAAAGTCGTGAGTTTTTTGATTTATCGAAAGGTGTCACCTACACCATGAATTTGCGAGAATTAGTGGGGAAGTGCTGCTTGGGTGTGGGATTTCCAGGTTGGCTTTTCACGGCTGATGAACAAGGGAACATGAATTTGTTTCATCTTTTTTCGCGTAGTGTAATCAACCTCCCAAACATACGTATGTTGGAAGGTTTTGATTGCGAGGAACACCACTTTGGCTGTTGAAGAAGATCAGGTTCCTGGATGCAAGGGGAATCATATTTATTTCACCGATGATTGTCTCGACAGCTACTACAATCTTAAACAAGGTGGTGGCAAGGACATGGGCGTATACAACTTGCTTGATGGAACCATTGTGCCTCACTATATGGGTCAATCTTACTACCATATCACTCCACCACTTTGGGTTTTTAGCGAGAACACACTCGATTTAGACTAGTTTACTTTACTTTACTATTCCTAGCTTTCATTAGCTATCTTTCTACTATTGTTGAGACTATTGTTGTTATAAGTGTTTTTTTTTATCAATTAATCCCTTTTAGATGCAAATTTTGCACGAAAAAGAACACATGTATGGACTAATAATACTGGTAAAAATTGTTGTAAGAAATACATAAAGCTAGCAACTCAGATATGTTAATTGATTAGAAACTAGAAACACGTGTTGTTAACGTATTATAAGAATAATTAAAATTAGAATTGTTGAGAGCACAAAGAGGAAAAAATAGAAAATTTCGCCATCTCTCAAGTGTTTACAACATGAACTTCGCCATCTCTTAAGCAAGACATATTAATATTAGAACAACTAACGAGTCAAGGAGATCCTCTCGAATAGCTTGTTGGACGAAAGTTCATTTTTGTAGAAATTACGTCTGTATTTACCTATTATATCTAAAACGATAAAATGATATGAGAGTCAAACTATTTAAACTTGGTCTAACATTTAAAATAATAGATTTTTTTTTTAAAAAAAGGAGAACATATATTATGGAATTCAATAGTGAATTTTATGATTTTTAGTTTCACTTTAAACAATATTGATGATTATAAAAAAAGTACAAATTTAAATAAAAAGGAAAGAAAGAAGAATTATCTACTTTTTATAAGAAATATTTTAGAACTTTGAATAAAACAACTCAAATTCTCATATTAATAAATAAAGTTTTTACAACAACATCCAAAGTACTTCTACCGGTAGGGTTTTCACATGAAAACTTATAAGCAAACATAGAGGAGTATCATCAATCTCAAGGTCGAGACATGATTCATCAACTAACTATTATTTCATAAATGTCATTCGTCATCATCCGAACTATCGGGAATATACTAATTCACAAAAGGGTTTCACTCTTTTGATAGATCAAGATAACAAACAAATTACATTGATCATAATAATTATATCAAGATTAGGAGTATAAGTACATTTAATGATACAAAGAGGTTGTTTTCATAAAATTCAGAAGACAAACAATCATCTCTTTGGTCCGTTCAATACACACAAAGTGTAGTAACACAAGAAGTTGAAATGCGACCATTCCCATAATCAAGAATAAATTATATTTAATTATGTGCTACAATCATTAAGATATTTGTTCAACCTCATTTTTGATTGTGAGCACAATTTTATAACTTATAAGAACCGATAATTTATTCTTCCGCGCATGAGCTATAAAATTTCATGCACCAAATTGTTTATTTTTATTTATAAGTAAAGGACACACATGCAAAAAAAATGATTTATTTAAAATTAAGACTTTATTAATTGAAATAAATATAATAAAAGCCTTACATAAAAATGAAACACAATACTATTCTAAATGACATAATTAATAGTGTGTCCTAACAGGTCAGTTAAAAATTCTCACGTACATAAAATGAAGGTGACAGAGATAAGGATGTTGCGCTGGATGTGTTGGTTTACTAGAAGAGATAGATTTAGGAATGAGGATATTCGAGACAATGGAAGAGGGGGGTGACTTTGGTGAAAGATAAGATGCGGAAAGCGAGGCTGAGATTGTTCAAACATGTGATGAGTAGATGCACAGAGGGCCCAGTTCAGAGGTGTGGGAGATTTGCTATGGATGAATAGGAAGGTGTTGAGGACACGAATTAGGATAGAAGATGAGTAGGTAAGAATACATCAAACTAGTAGATAGGAGTGCAATGTCTTGTTGCCCTTATTAGTAGTTGTAAGACTACTCTTGTAGTTTCTTGTTGTTTGACTTCTGATACTATCTAATTTTTTGTATAGTTCGATTGTAGTATTATATTATTATAATATCGTTCTGCGATTATTTGTTATTTTTATTTATTGTTTATATCTCTTGTACTTTCACATTACATCTTTTTCTGATTATCTTTTATCTTGAACCGGAATATATTAAAAATAACATCTTTATTTCACCCAAAAACAATCATTATCCAAACAGGGACCAAAATTTAATGTAACAAACTCCTCAAGGTCACCAGAACTTTCCAAACAAAAATCTCAGCTCACAAAAGTAAAATATCTTCTCACAATTATCAAACCACGTGTACCATAATCAGAAATTTTTCCTTCCGGAACCTTCTTGAAGCTATTCTTTCAATTCCTTAGAACCCAATGGAAGCTTTTCTCCTTCCTTTTCCACCTCATAGAAAATATTTCTATCCACGTGGCTACTGATTCATTTGACAAACAAAGTTCCATTGGACCCCACTTCATAACCGACCTTGCAAATTATTTTATATATATATGTTTTCCTTAACACCCTTTTCATGTCATGGTTTCTTGATTTGAGATTTTGAAAAGGTTAAAGTTTTGATTTTTTTGATGAAATATTGAGGTTGGAGGATACCCTTTTTCTTAATTTGTTGTTATTTGGTGATGGAGATGGAGTTTAAAGGAAGTTTGCCTTCATATTATAGTGTTCTTGGTGTTAATGTAGATTCTTCTGATGAAGAAATTAGAAGGGCTTATAGAAAGCTAGCTATGGTATGATGATGAAAAAAAAAGTTTTGTATTTTTGTTGTTGTTATTGTTATTGTGGTTATGAGAGTAGTTTGATTTGGTTGCTAATGGAAAATGGTGATTTTGGTTGCAGCAATGGCACCCTGATAAATGGACTAGGACACCATCATTGTTAGGTGAAGCTAAGAGGAAGTTTCAGCAAATTCAAGAAGCTTATTCAGGTAAAGTTGCTATTTTTTCAATACCACTACTTTTTTTTTTGGAATGGAAATGGACAAATGTGTGTTCCTTTTTTTTTTCCACAAAAATTTTGATTTGACATTTCTAATGTGTACTTTTTAATGTTTCAATAGTGTTATCGGATCAAAAGAAGAGAATGATGTATGATGCAGGCTTGTATGACCCTGAAGAAGATGAAGATGAGGTATGCAGCTTTGTTGAGTAGATATATATGATGGTGAAGTCCATTTGATATATTTCTGTTTTGGTATATTCATTGCTAACTCACTGTTTTATTGCAGGGATTTTCTGATTTTCTACAAGAAATGGCATCATTAATGAAAGATGCAAGGAAAGAGGTATTGTCTTCATATAACTCTTGTGTTGTTACCTTCTTGTGATAGTAAATGTATGGTGTTTTAACTTGTATGCATTGATAATGTGGAGAATTTTTATGTTTAGTGTCATCAGATTATTTGAAAGATTGCTACAAGTTATGGTAATCTGCACAGGCTAAGTAAAATAAGTTGTGGTTGACCTTTCTGTGATCCTGTTTGAACTTGGGATGCTTCCAATACTAGGCTGACCTTATAATATTATGAAACTGCATTTATCTTGGATAAGGATCATACTTTTAAATTAATAATTAATAAAGGAACAAGTGGTTTGGTGTTTCTTGTGCTTCATTAAAATAAATTATCTTGCATACTTTTCAGTGTCTTAAGTCAACCAAGGGCCAAGCTTTTAGCTTTTGTGGCCTAAAATGAGGATTTAAGTGTGGGATTGAGTGCTTGAAGAGACATTTCTGTTATCATCATAGGCGGATTGAAGATTTAAGTTTTATGGGTTTTAGATTGGATTCTAGGACAACGATCTCAAATGATAATAATTGGATTCGGAATTTAATTTTTGTTATGGCGAATATCTTAAGCACATAATACGAAGTTTGGACTAAAGCTACTAGATTTTGTCAGACTTATATGTTAAAGCCTATCTCTGCCCCGGATTATCTACCTTATTGCCCCACCTTCTTCTGTTGACGAAATATTGATCTGATTTGATTTTCATTGCAAATTCTTGAAACCAGAACAAAAGTTGCAGTATGGAGGAGTTGCAAAGCATGTTTTGGGAGATGGCTCAAGGTTTTGAGACTTGTGATTGGTCTAGCTTCTCTCAACAACAAAACTATGAGTCTCCACAATGGTTTTGTAGTAGCTCTATGGCTTATGATGACTCAAGAACTTCAAGGACAGCTCAGTTGAATGCGAATTTCACGGATAGAAATCCCTTCTTCGGTTTCTCAAGCATGGAGATGCACGGAGCTAATCGTTTCTGCAGATATTAAAGGTTCTTCAAGAAAGTACTTTAGCAAGGATGAAGTGATGCAAAACCAGTTGATTGTAGCAATGTCCAAAAGGATGCTGAGAATTCTGGTTTCGAATGAAGATGGATGCGATCATACCAGCACTGACGCGTTTCAACAACAAATGAAGAGCACAAGTCATTTTTGGTTTTCACTTCAACAAGAAAATGTTGAAACTCTCTGTAAATACAAGTGCAAAGAAAGTTTTTTTTGGCTACTTGAGGTTTTACTATTTGTGGTGTCACTTTGGAGAAATATTATGCATGACATTTCTTGATTTTGTTTGGTGTGCTGCTCTCTGTGTGTGTTAAAGTTCATTAATGTACTTCACAAAACTTCTCGCGTCCTTCTCATAGTGTTGATTTGCGCCCTTCTCATTGATTTGATTTGCTCTTGGGCTACTGTTGACCGGCTTTGCAAGGACATTTTGGTCTATACACACATGACTAAGCGTTATTGGGCGGAGCTTTCTCAATTTGTTTTTCCTGTGATGGATAGGCTGCTAGTGGAGCAGGCCCAGAACTATTTTTGTGGTCCAACACAAAAAGGAAAAATTCAGTGAAGGTTAGGGAAAACATGAAAGCCCATAAAGCCTTTCCTTCATGTGATGGGCCAATTGTTATAGGCCGATGTATAGTAAGTAGTTCTGGGTTGGCCCAAATAATAGTACTGCAGGCCATAGCCCATTCTGCATACTTTTCTCTTACTTTAATATGATATTAAAGTGTGTGATGATCTCATCGATTTATAAAATTATAATTATTTAATTATATTATGTCTTAACATATCCTTTCATGTGTTAGTGTGGTTCTCTTTTATGCGTTATTATACTAGCACACTAGCTCATTTGGTGAAAATTGCGCAAAATCATATAGAAATTTGTTGTGGAAGTTGTGTAAGTAGAGTGTTGAGGTTGAAATTTGGATGCTACTATAATGCACATAACTTTAGATATCCAGTTCATCATCTCTTCACTTTTTCTTAGTTGGATTCTAGTTGACTATATATATTGGTTATAAAGTAGTCTACAAATGCAACACGTTTCCTCCATATTTGGATTTACTATAGACACAATAAATGGCCCAATCTTAAGATAAAATAATAATCAAATTCACGGTCAATATATATAAATATTTAGTAATTTCGATATGTCTACGTCATTTGGTTAGAAACACTATTAAGTTCTCGTATACAAGCCTCTAGATCCGCCCTTGATAACGGACATATACAATAATAGTCTTTACTTTTTCTCCTCCCTTGTTTTCCATCTTTAAAAGATTTATGGTTAATTTCTTGATTCCAATAATACTTTTTAAAATAAGTAAAAAAAGAAAAAGAATAAATAATAGTACTTCCTTTAAATTGCAAGAATTTTCTACTTTTGAGTAGGACTGGAGAAAAGGAAAGCTCCACATGCACCAAAGCATATTATAACCTTTACTTTGACTTCCAAAAAACAAAATGAATACACTCAATTAATATTCCTCATTTATACTCGAATTCAACTAACCAAAATACTCCAATATTTTATTGTTCATGTTCAATAATTAGGATTACCAATTTTCCACACACAAGATACTAGACCAAATAGTATTAAATACCTAAAAAAAAGTACAATTATTGAAGCATACGTGCTTGGTAGATGTACAAACTACAAAGTATGTTGATTTATAATTAATCAAAACAAAATAATTAGTATTAAAATTAAATCAACTCCTAATAGATTAAAAAATAGAAAAGGAGTCCAATGGTGGGACACAAATTAGACCATCCACATGCAATTTGTAAATTGCCTTCTTGATTAAGCCAATAAATACCATTCATATAGAAGAGACACCTCATCATCAAAGTACTCTTCTATTACTCTAATCTAAGACCCCCCCCCCCTCTTCACCCACCCACCCCCAACCCCCAAAAAAAAACTCAAAACCAACAACTTAAATTCCTTTCTCTTGCAACTTCCATGCAATATTTTCAAGAAGTGTAACAAACAAACTCTCTCTCATTTCTCCAAAAACACTTTCCTTTTCCTTCTTTCCCTTTCAATTCTCACTACTTTAACATAATATTGTTGTCACATATACACACACATGAAAAACCAATTTTCCTACTAAGAAGAAGAAAAAGAAAGAAATTCATACTTCTATCAAGAGTTACTCAAGGGTTTTCACCAGCAAACCTTTGAACATGTCTCGGCTCATGGTTTTTCTCTTATTTTTTGTGGTGGCTATACCGATAACCAATGGATTAAATCCACGAAGACTCGATGAGGGTGAAAGCAAGTGTGGAGGTTGTCCATGTAACAAACCTTGTAATCCACCTTCTCCACCACCACCACCACCATCACCACCGCCACCAAAGAAGCCGCCAAGCGGCTACAACTGCCCTCCTCCTCCTTATTCCGGTGGAGGAGGCGGTGGCGGTGGTGGAGGTGGTGGTGAAAATGTTCCATATCCTCCCAATTCACAATACATATACATGACTGGTCCACCAGGGAATTTGTACCCCGTTGACCATGATTTTGGTGGTGCAAAAAGGAGCTTTTCTAGTGGATTTTCACTTTTGATTGGTGGATTATTCTTGGGATTGCTTTCTTTTTGGTGAAATTCAACATCAAATCAAATTTCTATGAGTAAAAGAAGAATAAGAAGAGAAGCAGCAGATTTCAGAGACCAAAATTTATTAGTGGCCAAATATTAATTCTATATATTAGGTTGGTCCTTAGCTGTTATCTTGATATTCATGTGTTTCATAGTTCTAATAATTAATTTTCTGTAAAATTAATTGTGAATCCTTTTCAAGAGACATGTTAAACAATCATACGTTCATAGTTATTTTCTAATTTGCTCCTTAATCTTTTCGTGTAGTTTTTGAATATGATCTCTCCCCTCGGAGAATTAATTAAAATAAAGAAAAAAAAGAATAATGGTATTGAGTTCTCAATTTCAGTGAAGAATTTAATGTTTATTTTTTAATTTATTTTTATACTAATTAGAAAAGTCTTTGTTTTGGCTCCTTTTGGGGTCCACTAATTGGTTAGGCTGTGATAAGCAATATTGTCATGGCGTATGACCGTGGCAACATCAGCTTCATATATAACCCCCACCCCCCAAATAATGACGTTATTCAGGTCAACTTGTGTGTATCTTAACTATTTCACTAAATATCAATAACATCATATATTAGTATTGTTGACGGGTTATTATTATACATGTTTACTATAATATAGGTAGATGATAAAAAAATAATGTAACTTGTTGGTCTCTTATGATTTTCACTTACGTTTTGATCGTTAAATTATACCCTTGAGTTTTTAGTACTGATTCTTGATAATTAGTTAAAAATTGTTTACTGAAAATTAAAGATTAATGTGAAAATTAACAAATGTTAATTAGCACTTTGGAGGTGGGGGTCTAAATCAAACAGGATATAATAATTATCTATTGCGTTATGGACAGACCACTATATATTTGGTTTGACACGTTTAATTAATTCGTCGATTTTGACAGAAAAATGAATTGGGCATTTTTGTGTAAATTACTACTATTATTTAAGTGTAACTACAAGTATATATATAATAATATTTTACAAACTCGATGGCAACTAAATACAAGAGTTGTGTTTGCTACGAGACTTAATCCAATATTTTACCGCATGAGCTAATGACAACCATGATAGTGAGAATTCTATTAGATGCAGGATTTACTCAATAAGGGGCACGCGAGTTGATCCCGACACTTTTTTTACTATATAAAAACTCTTTTGTGGGGCTTTTTTTTAAGAAATAAATGAATAAGAAGGTCCTAAAAGTTTCTTTTACCATGAAGATTTTATATGTCAGAGTTTGTTGTCAGAAATGAAAAGTACTACTAAGTGGGGGAAATGAAATCAACTTTGGTTTCACAAACTCTAGAATCCACTTTATATCCCCCATTAAATTCCATGGTCCCAAAAGCTACAATAAACTTTTTGAACTTTCAATTTTTGCACAATGTGTTAATTAGGTGGCTATCATTCATTGAATCTTGAGACTTTGGTAGAGTTGAATTTGTCCACTTGTATGACTATAATTTTCCACTTTAGTTGCTTACTAACCCATGTGCTCTTGTTGGTTTTGGTTTTAATTTTCATTAGGAAAATGTTTTTTAGCCATGGAATCATTGGACATTTTTTTTTATTATGTTTGATATAATTCATTTTGGATTCCTGGTTAATATGAATATGCATAAAAAGACTTATTTAAAAAATAATTTTAATTTCAAGATTTGAATCCTATAAAAAATAATTCATATTATTTTTGAGTTATAATAGTTTGAATTTTTTGATTTTTGACTATACATTTATTACTTTAGTAAAGGTTAGATTCTTACCCCACGTCAAATGGAGAAGAACGCCACAAATATTATCTAAATTCGAGCTTCCTAGCTCCCAAAATGTAACTTGTTTACACTGCTGAATAACTTTCACTTTAGCGAACGATGCCAATCAACTTAACAAAGATATTCAACTATGAAAAAGATATATAAAGACCAACTCAATGAGTTAATTTCAAGATACAAGATTTTTCTATTATAATGGGTTGTTTAAATGTCCTTCAAAAGTAAGTAAATAATTTCAAAACATATAAAATGTGATTAATTACATCAAAGTTTAAAATTATTGTTGCTTAATATCTGATTAAAGATGGAAGGAATCATATTATATCTGTTTGATTATTAACAGCTGAATGAACAGCAGAACACTATGGATAACTACAAGTTTTGATTTGACGTGAAACAAAAATGGACATATGTAACATGTTAACTCTCCTATGATGTGTCAATTATTTGTCCCTCTCTAGAAGTTGTTTCAATTCTTTGAATTTTTTTTTTTTAGAAAATAACAAAAATGGTTCTTTATATTTGTAAATTTAAAATAATTTCTTCACTATACTTTTGAATAGTTATGATATTTTAAATTTTGTCAAGGTGAATATTAATACTAGCTGTTAAATTTAATGGGGGAACTGTGAAAAATATGTAGTAATGAAAATACTCGAATAAAGGATAAAATATAGGAAAAGGAATAAATTCTTGAAATTCCCAAGAAGCTATAAGCTTCTTTATTTATATATTTTAGATGATTCTCTTTTCCCATCTTATTTTTGGTTGGAAAGATCCACTTTTTATTCCTTTTGTTGTTGTTTTTTTAAAGAAGAAAAAAGGTTATAACTTATACTAATATTATACTTTTAGGAGAAATTTTCCAGCTTGCTGCATAAAGGCCAACACTTTTATTATTTTGAATGAGTTGTTGAAGTAGTTTGATTGTCTACAAAACACAAAACAATTAACCATTACCATGAAAAAAGTGTTAGTAGAATTTCCATATTTCTACATTTATTAGTTTTTTCTTTTTTTAAATCACTTGGTATTTGAAATTTATTAAGTTGATTGATTAATTCTGGATTCACGCTAATATCTAGCTACTACGGGTGAAGTGTTTTTTTCTTAATTTTCAAAGTTCAAATTAATTCAAAACTTTTAATTAAAGGTGAAAGAATCTTGATCATATATATTAGTTTCAAATTGGAAAGATTGCTCCTAATAAAGAGAAATTTGGGGAAAACACATAGAACAGTATACTTGGAATGTTTTTCTCGGTATCTACATTGATGCGAGATAGCAAATACTTTGTGAAGTTAACCGAGATACATTCAAGTGGATTCGAACATCACGATTATAAAAAAAAACTTGCATTTTAGTTTATTTTTCTAGTACTACTAGACCTTTAAAACTAACATCAATAGCGTTTTAGGTATAAAAAGAATACTCTATGCGATAAAATTTCAATTTATTTTGGACTTATATAGTCTTATGATCGTCTCATGAACTCTAAAAACTAAAATGAACGAGGCCGATTTGACATAGATTTTAAAAAAATAAAAATGACTTTTTGAATTTTATAATTTTAAATTAAAAATATATTAAATATATCAAAATGCTTTTAATTTTAAACATGTCATGTGGAACGTTAAAATTAAAGAGTTGCTAAATATATATATATATATATATATATATATTAATATGGAATATATTAATTTGTAATAGGTCAATTGGATAAGTTAGATGAATCATCCTAGTGATAAGAGAATAAAATAAAGATGAAAAGACATGTCAACAAACAATTGAACCTTAGGCTTATAATGTGCTTTGTGCTAATTGGTAGTTAATAAACTGATAAACTTGAAAGTTTTTTGGACATATTTTGAGTTTATTATTCCTTTGAAGAACTTCATGGTGTCTTCCTTTTTTCCTTTGGCCCACACATCTCCATCATTAGGGCATCTCTCATCTATCTCAATCTTCAATAAAATCAAAGTGTATATATATCAACCACTAGCACTAGTTTTACTGTCTTGCGAGAGCGTGGTGAGATGAATGAGATTCTTTTATATTTTAGATTATAATTTTTGAATTTGGATTTTGAAAATAAAAAATTTCATGACTGAGAGTTAACATGACATTTTTCTGAAATTTTAGAGAATATTTTCTTGACGAATGATGAAATGATGATTTTCGTCAATTATTAAATAGATTAGCGTGCAAGTAATGAAAAAAACGTATGGAGAATTCTAAATTTGAAATATTAGAAGGTGCAAAATTAATGAGAGCTAGCAAATCTCTTTTTAATGAGTTTACGTACGTGATATAAATTTGAATTAATCGAGATCGTAAATTTCGAATATTACTAGATGATTATAGAAGAAGAAAAACAGTTTCTCCTATCTTTCCAATTTCACTTGCGTGTGGAATAATTCAATTGTCGAGTATTCAACTACTCTATTTAACCAGTCAACAAATGGATGCTTCAAGAACTAGTTTTATATTTTCTTTTCTTGCATTTATTACTTTACAAGTTGGTAGAAAATTTTCATGTACTATTTTCCTCGTCCACCTTCGTATATTGCAAATCACATGTATTTTGGTTTTTTTGAATTTGAACCATCAGGTGTATGAATTTTTCTCTCGACGATGAAGCTTATCTCCCATCGTCTCACAAGTCGACCTTGACCCCTGTTATTTTGAGATCATATCTAGTATTAAGTGTTTGCGTTGATTTGGGGCCGCGAGACTGAACTATTTATCAAAATATACCTCAACTATAAGTGTGTTGTTAACCAATAACTCTAGTTCAAACGCCTTATCTTCTATGTTGCCAATCCAGCTTTTTATGAATTATGTATAATTATCTTTTAGGTGACCTGATAATTAATTTATAAAAATTATTACTATCAATGTTTAGGAAATAGAAGTATAACTCCCAAATATAAGGACTTGACCTTTTTTTTCCCTTTTAATTTGCTTTGAATATCAAAATGTAAGATAAATCGGAGTCGTCTTTGGTTGAAAGCGTGCTACATCAAAATAAGATTTTTTGACATGATTTGAATTAATCGAGCTCCAAAATGAATATGTGGAACACGATAAATTTACATTGAGTCCTCTACAGAAGATGGGGAGAATTGGGAAGGGATAAGACTTTTGGGCCAGATTTGACAATTGTATGGTGATTTTCAAGATATATAAAGGAAGCAGCCAACGATGAGTTTACAAAATTCAAAGGAAAATTTAAACAAGATCCAAGAAAATTATTTCAAATCTCGAGTAATAACCTTAAATTCTCAATTTGAATTATTATTATTATTATTATTATTATTAGAGTTATTGGTCAAAAACACACCTAAAGTATCCGATTTTTTGAGTTTCATACCTGAACTATCAGACGTGTGAATTTTCTATCTGAACTATCACCAAATATTTATCAAAACACATTTCAAATATTAATTGTTTACTTTTTCTATCTGAAAGTTCAGGTATGAAACTCAAACAAGTAATAGTTGAGAAGTGTTTTGATAAATAGTTGGTGATAATTCAAGTAGAAACTCGCACGTACACCTAATATAATTCAGATATAAAATTCAAAAAAGTGAGATATTTTAAGTGTGTTTTAACCCTTTACCCTTGTTATTATTAGTAATGTGAATGGAGTACATCATGATTTAGCAAGAAGTCTCATTTTTGAGAAATTTCCAAGTTGAGTTGTGTCCCCTCCCTACTTTCCTAGCCTTGTTGCTTTCTACACTTTACAAAATGGGTTGGCAATGTTGTTTAGGCTTATTTAGGATAAAGGTGGGTCACAAAGTACTATAAATTGGATACAATAACATGATTTAACAATATAGGTAGAATGAAAATAATATCATGTTTAGTCTGTCCGGTAAAACTTGTGAATAATTGAGCAATACATGTAAAATTTGTTCATTTGGCAAAATTTGTGAATATTTTAACAAAATAGTTAGAACAAGAATAATATTAAGTTTTGTTTTTCGTTAAAAATTGTGAATGATTGAAATTTCATGATAATATTTTTAAATTTCACTTGTGGAATTTCAACCTTTATGGCAATAATTTATTTTTAATTATAGAAATTGAAAAAAGACTTATTTGTAAATTTTAATATGTTTGAGGGCTCTAAAATAGTCATTATTCAAACCACCATGCTATGAAGTTTCCACAAAGAGAGTGATGAAAACATCTCATCACCTAATCTTATCATCAAATTTTTATCTTATTATTAACTACATATTCACCAAAAAGATGCTTATTTTAAAATTACTTGAGCCACCTAACATTAAATAAATAACCAAAAAAATTATTTGCATGGTGGACAATATTCTTGATTCTCCCACCTAAATTATCATCAAAAGACATGCTATATACAAAGTGGCCTAAAGCCTCTTGCTTTTGTTCCATACTTTTGCATCTTTTTGCCTCTTCCCTTAATCTTAAGCAAACCCCTCAAAAGTCTATTAACTCAATTTCTACTTCATTCCTTAATACCCTTTTTCTTCTTTTCATTTCTCCCTTCTTTTTTCCTTCCATTTTTTGCTACAATCTTGAGGAAAAAAACCCTATTTTACATATGTTTCTCTAAAAGAAACCATCTACTTTGCTTACTTAAGTAACTAAGAACTTCGAATTGAAGTAATAAAATCATTAAATCATCAGAATTATTTCAATATATCTTTTTTCTCTTTAGTCACATATCTTTATAAACTCATACGACTTTCGTTTTATCTTGTACTTGGTTCGAACCCTTTTTTCATATTAAAAAAAAAAACAAAGAAAAGAAATATACCCTTTTTCATTTCCCTTTCTCTTTCTCCCTTATTTTTCCCTTTCATTTCCCCTCCTTTTTTTCCTTTCTATGTTTCTCTAAAAAGACCCCCATTAACTCAAAACTCTACTTCCTTCCCTTAATACCCTTTTTCTCATTTCCCCTTATTTTCCTCCCTTCTTTTTTCCTTTCATTTACCTTTTTCCTTTTTATGCTTCTCTAAAAGCACCCCCAAACCTCTACTTCATTTCTTTAATACCCTTCTTTTTTCCCACAATACAAAAAACATGGCTTCTAAAATCACACTAGTACCCTATTTTCTTCCACTAGTAATATTACTACTCAACTTTCCTTCAAGAATCACATCCCAAGAATGTGCTTACCCTTGTTATCCACCACCCACCGGCCCCACCGGAAACAACCCTCCTCCGGCAACCACCACCACACCACCCACCCCACCCACCCCACAAGGGGGGTATGTCCCAAATCCACCACCAACACCTTATAATAATATCCCATATTTTAATTCTCCACCTGATTATGTAAATGGTGAAGCACCACCACCACCAGAACCAATTGTGCCTTGGTTTCCATTTTATTATAGAAAGCCTCCTCATTCTGATAATAATGATCAATCTTCATCATCATCAAGAACCAGCTGCAACAATATGATGATTATTATAGTGCTAGTATTATTTTTCCTTTGATTTTGCTTGAGTGAATTTTGATGTAATTACTAGCAGAGACCATGTTGATTAGATTGTGTTTTGGAGTTTTAATTAATGATCATCAGTTCCATTTATATGTATATTGATATTAATGTGAACAGAGGAGTTCCTCTTGTTTCTTGATTTTAATGTGCACAAAAAAAGGAAACTTTTCTTCTTCTTCTTCTTCTTTTTTTTTTTCTTGATGAACAAATGGATGGATGATTTTGTTTTCAAAGTTCATACCAAGTAAAGTTAGGTCGGAGTGGTAAGTATTTTTCATCTTCCAATAGAAATTTTGGTCTCAATTTTTTTTTTAAAATACGCTCATTTTTTTAAATTGTTTGGCCTATTTTGATTTAGCACGAAATTTAAGAAAAATAAAAAAGACTTTTGAATTTTGTAATTTTAAATAAAAAAAAAATATATTAAATATATTAAAATATTTTTTAATCTTATATTCTTAAACATATTATATATGAAAAGTTAGAATTACAGAGGTGCTAAAAAGGGATATAGTCATTCTTTTTTAAATCAACTAAAAAAGAAAGTAGGTCAAACAGATTAAAACAAAAGGAGTAATTATCTTTAGAAAGGAGCACGAGCTTTGAAAATGTAGTTGTCTTTGATAAGTAATGCGAGTTCCAAAAGAATTATTTTTTCTATGTAAATTTGAATTAATCAAATTTCAAAACAAATAACACGGACAAGAAAACTATGTTTTCAAGAGTCTTGGCTTTTACGTTTGGCAATTAGATTCTTCTATATAGTTCTTCATTTCTTTGTATTTTTCCTAATAATTTGATTCTACTTGATGATTTTTTCCATTATAAGAAGGAATATTCTGGATATTTACACATAACAAATGGGCATTTGGACCCTTCTAGTAATGAGGTCAATATAGGCTGCTTCTCTCTCTTTTTTGTTATAACTACTATCTAGTATATGTAATTCACTAGCTCGATTAATTTGAATACATATTAAATGGGATATCATTTTTTTTAATGTATATCTGAGATAGTATCAAGTCGAATACAAAATAACTGCTAATAAAGAGGATTGTTAAGCTCTTGTAAAAATAAATTTGGTGTTTGATTTCTTTGAGTTAGCTTCTTTTATGTTTCGTTGAACGAGCAAACTTTCTGCCAATTTTTTTTTCACTCTTAAGTTTAAACTCAAAATTTTTGATTAATAATAAAAAGATCTCATCAATCCTATCTTATTTTTTTAATTGTAGTAATAAGTATAGGCTTCTATAAGATCATAACCACCACCTAATTTTGATCTTTCTTTTGAACAAGTAGCTTCTCCTTTCCAATCATCTTCTTATCATGACAAGAGACTTTCCCAAAAATTCATGCTACTTGCATCACTTCCTTTTTCATTTCTCCAATGATACCACCTTTTTTTGTTGTTTTCCTTTTCTACTCCTTCGCCGATAGTTTCGAGAGCTAAGCTAATTCGTTTCTAGTTTTGTAGGAGGCCATAACATCAAAAATCAGGAGAATTTTCCTAATCTTTGACTTTGAAGTGGGAATGGTCACAAATAGAGAGAAAAAAGAAGAATATGTTAAAGGTTTTCCGATTGAATACGAAGTTTAACATCCTGAACGAACTGGTTTCCTTAAGCTCCACGAAGGTGTGGCACTTCTCCACCCTCTGCTAGCAGCTTTCTTCTCTTATGTATGATATTTCTAGAAAGCGAAAAAAAGAAGGTTCGAGCCGAAAAGAGCTCTTCATCATGTTGTTGAATTTCGAAAGAAAATTGACCTCCCGTAGTGGTCCTTGCTTTTAAGAAAGCGGAGCGGGGCCAAGTTTTTCCTTGGTTGGTCGAAAATTTATCGAAAACAATTTTTTATCTCAATAACATGAGGGTAAAATCAAATATATATATATATATATATATATATATATATATATATATATATATATATATATATATATTCTATTTTTTTCAAATCCCATTGAGAATTAAACTGAATACGTTATTATTGTGATTTATTTTGTGTTCTGTTTAGATACTAGAATTAAGACAAGTAACCTTCTACAATATATTAAATTATACATATTCTTTTGCACAATTAATAGATATAAGCTAAATCATTCTTAAATTAAAATTTAACTATATGATGGCCATAAATACAAGAAAAGAAAAAGAGACCACAATTTTCTGTCTATTTTTCCCCCCTTTTCTCCTATATGTAGTGAGAGGTGGAAAATTATGATGGAAGAAACAAGCAGAAATTAACAGGCTGTAAGAGACATTTATATGGCCATTAAAAGAGAGTGATATTTCGTCTTGTAGCTTAAGGTGTTAGAAGGTCGCAATCTTATAAAATATTCGTTTCTTTTTTTCTCTATGGTTTGTAATTAATTAAAGACTTGACAGATTAGAAAATATATGATATTAATCTCACATTATGGCATGAATTGATTTGATGATTTGTATGTGATGGTGGCTCTTTAGTCACTAAAGCAATAATATAAGTTAATAGTATATTATTAAGTACATGTATTTAATTAGAACAAAATGACCGGCTGTGCTTTAGTGACTAGTCTCTATCAGAGACACCAATCAACTACCAACAATGGTGGTCATATTATTCTAACTTCTAAGGGTGCTTTTTTGGGGTGGGGGATGGGGGGAGGAAAGACAATGATGTACATGACCAACGAATAAATAAATATGTTATATCGATAGCATGTTGAACCTTTAAATAAGACGTTTCACTCAATTCAACATGATACTAGGTAACAAAAGTCATGAGTGAGATTGTCGCTCATCAACCAACTATATCAACATCTCTATCCCAAGAAAAAGATTCATGCTCACATGTTAGAATGGGCGTGTTACATATCTAAGCTAGCGTTTGGACATGTGATTTCACTAAGTTGCATAACTTCTACTTTGATATGCTTTTGCTTGAGCCGAGAGTCTATTGAAAACGAACTCTCTACCTCCTTGGGTAGAGGTAAGGTATGCATACGTTCTACCTTTCTCAGACTTCACTTGTGAAATTACACTTTTGTTGTTAAGACTTTCAATCTAAATAATGATGCTATACCAAGCTTTGGAACATTTGATCAAAGAGAGATTCAGTATTAAAACATTAGCAGGAAAACTGCTAAGTACTGACTACTAATTGAACTGCAACTTTCACATTTTACTCGAAGTATGTTGATCTTTAATAGCACAGCATTTATGGTATTTCAACAACTTGGCTTAAAGAGATCCATAATTATTATCTATCCGAACTACGCATAATTACATGCAGCATATCTAATGGAAATGCCAACCTACACACTAAGTATATCGTCTCAGATACGAGATCAATCGTCTTTGCTATGTTGAGAATGTGAGAAAATTCACACTATAATCTGACTTGACACGTTCGCCATGTTACCTTCATATTTGGTCCATCTTGCAGACATGATGGACGTAGAAGCTGATGCGTCTAGGAAGCAACACCAACAGCTAAACGACCCACTCTTGTACTACGGCTCAAATCAATACTTCTAATATCCTTTCTCATTGCATTGTTTCCTATGCTTCGCGTAACAACCTTTGTTTTCTCTTCAGCTCTGAAGTCCTTGTTCCTCTTGTTCGTATCTGATGTTCTCGGTCTTGGAGAATTTGTGACCTGCCTTTTCTCTTGCTCTCTCTTTGGAACTACTGTTCTATTCGATCGGGTTTGCCAGGATGTTTTGCTTGTTGGAGCTGAAGATGGCACACTGCTGTCTGAAAACTCTGCTGAAGGATGATTGGTTACTTCTGAAACCTGTGGTGAATCAGCTACAGTGTTCTCTGTTGCACTTGTAGCTCTAGCCCCTGGAGTCGAAGGCCTGCTTTGCGATTTACTTGATTTGGTTTTACTTGCTAACTCCTGAAAAAGTAATCAAAAAACCAAGTTATATGATTTGGTCTACCGAAGAGGTAGGGAAAAATAATCACTTATTAGGAGGATAAGGATGAAGACTAACTGATGAACAAGTGCAGAGACTCATAAGTAAATAGCCAGACAGATAATTAGTAAGACTTTTTTTTTCCTGTTGCAGTAGGATTATGAGATTTATGTAAATTTAGGAGAGCGATCGACTGGTTTCAATCCACTTTCAGATCATATAGCTAGAGATGGAAGATTATCAATACTAACTGCAGTGAAATCAATGAATAAAGTTCGCGTGACAATTCATCAAAATAAAGTTTTGCATCCTTACATCCATATGAAAGGGTAATATATGCCATTCAGCTTTCATCCCTGAGAGTATTAGAAAGTCAAAAGTTCCCAACCATGCCATTCCAGAAATTAAAGGCTGGCACAGCCAAAAGTCTTTCTAAGATAAGCAAGTTTACTTTGAACCAAACCTATTCCTCGTATGCACCTTTATCACCCACACCGAACGAGATTGAAACTAAAAAGGACCCCAAGAATTATTTATGATTCTGAATATTCTCATTATTTGTGACTTGTTAATACCTTATTTCTGTCTGAACGACGACCAGGTTCATGGTAGAAGGCAGGCATGGGAGTTGCTTTGAAATTGAGAGTTCTCCGTAGCTGTTTCATCTCTGCTTCTTTCTTTACCTACAGATATCACAAAGTAAATCAAAATGTCATTAATTGTAGCTACCGATCAACAAAAAAATTCATCCAACTCATAGCTGCAAATGACATATATTACAAGTCTAAACAGAGAGAAGAAAATAAAAGAAAATCTAACAGAATATATCCCAATGACGAGCATCGACAGAAAGCAGCCTAATGATTCTCTATATTAATCTAAACCTCACAAGAATCATTGCCTGACTTTATTACCTGCATTCTTGCTTGGAGCTGATGTTTTTCTGCCTCTATGGCATGCATTTTCTCCTCTAACTTCATAAGGAACTGAAATCAATATCAAAAGCTTTATTTAGGTTTTATATGAGTTTTAAAATTCATCGAACTGAGAAAAGAAACCGGTCCTTGCCTCTTTCCTTTTCTTGGCACGCTCTTCACTTTTGAAAAGGAAACCAGATCCATTCTGTTTCATGCCTGGCTTACATGAATTTACACTCTGCTTATCCCTGTACAACCAGAAGATGTATAAGATAAATGTTGATGAACAGAATATGTAGTTAAAGCTCACAATTTTTCCACGATATATACCTGTTTACACTTTGGTGTACCCTATGGATAACTTTCTCTGTACAGGAAGCATGAGAAGCGACAACCTTTCTAGCTCTCGGCTGTTGTTCAGTGCTACATCATTCAATAATAAAAGAGATCGGGAAAATTAGGATGAATCAGTGCGACCAAAATATCCTTAACTTTCCATATGGAAGACATGATTAAGCAGCATACCTTTTCTGTTGATTAAGTACGTTAGCTTTTGAACCCGAACAAACCTGTATAAAGCAAGGTATCTGTTACCATAAATTCGATAATCAATTTAAGAATTACTGAAGAACAATCTGACCAAAGAAGAGTGTGAGCAATAATATTACAGAATTGAAATAGCAAGTTTACTAAGCAGCATTGAAATTTGAAGATAAAACTGAGACTAAGCCTGATACAAACCTCTGGTTTTGGCATTCTGGCTGTTGGACGCAAAAGAGCGCCAGGAGCATCCAATCCGGGCTTTCCTCCTTTTTGTGTCAAAGAAACATCACTATGCCTTCTATTTGGTTTTCTTGGGATGTCTTTATATGCTAGTTTTGAGTCTGTCCCCTTGCCACTAGCAACATTAACTTGGGACAACATTCTGGATTTCGTATCTCTAGATTGAGATGCAGTCCTTACCTGCATTTTAGGCACAAGACAGACTACATAAAGGGGCGAAAATTTTCTGCTCTCGAATAAGACTACAAATGATATTATTTAAAATAGCTTACTACAGTCAGCAACAAGATGGGCAACTGCTGTAATAACAGAAGATTAAGGTCACAAATTCTAAAAGAGGTGTACCTTCGAAGATGAACTTCGTTGAGGTTCTGAACTAACACTGCCATCTTTCTCAGTGGTGTAAGCATTAGAGGATAGATCAACCGAGTTTGATGAGAAATCCATACTGCTATCTTGGCCCTCTAGTTTCTCTTTCACTTCAATCTCAGGTTCAGGATCATCAAAAGCTGAATTTCCAGCATTGAGATGAAATTCTGCTTTCGCTTCCAGATGTTCAGGAACACTTTGAAGAACATCGGAACTGTTGATAGCTTGTTCAGTCTGGGGTCCAGAATTGAGAATTATACTATCTTCTCTGCCACATTCTGTGACTTCGATGTCTCCGTTGTTTGATCCATCAAAACTCTCCTCAAAGCGTGCAGAATCACCAATCTCATTTACTCGCTCAAAATCTCCATCATAACCTGTGTTCTCAGCTAGATACTTCCCATTCTTCGATAAATGGATTGATCTATCATGATTTTCATCAAAGCATGCAGAATGGCCGACTTCGTTAACATGCTCAAAGTCCCCCTCATAACCTGTATTCTCAGTGACTTCATTTTCACTAGCTTGATACTTGACTTCATTTTCACTAGCTTGATACTTTTCATTCTCCAGTAAGTTGGCTGCTCTATCATGATTTTCAACAAAGCGTGCAGAATGGCCAATCTCATTAACATGCTCAAAGTCCCCCTCGTAACCTGTATTCTCAGGTCCATCATTTTCACTAGCTTGAGACTCGGGCCCATTCTGCCAGTCGGATGAACTCTGGCTTAGAAGCGCCCTCCTTCTAAAGCGCTCCTCAAAATATGCTTTTTTCTCAGTTACAGAACCTGGCTTTGAGTATTTCTCAACCTCTTCAAGATACCTGTTATGTGTGAAAGAAGACCTCCTCTCCCAACATAAAGTTTCATTCTCATATCTACCAAATGAGATAGATCCAGATTGCCACGAATCTGCCTGTCAATTTTGGTAAGTAAATTAAGATCAGGTAGCAGAACCGAGTGATCATATATTAAGTAAAACAGCCTCATAGATTTAGTTCTCATGGAAAATCTTCACTTTCGCCTAATGGACTAATTAGTAATGTCTCAAGTAGTATATCCTGAACATGCTTATACAGCCAATTTTATGAGAAAACAGAACTCTCAAAATCTTTTGCGCTAAAAGTTCTTTGTAACAAAGCCTCAATCAATGAACAAGTATGCATCCCAGCCAGTGGCGGGGCCAGGATCTCACAGGTCAACATCTACTATACATACATAAGAAATAATTTCAAACATGTATAAACAGTGTAATTTTCCACTGAAGGGGGTTCGGATGAACCCTTGGCCATACCTAGCTCTGCCCCTGATCCCAGCATTTAATATATGAGCTCATGGAAGTGTTATGGATCCATAACTAAGAAACCTACACATATTAACACGAGGAGGGAAGAGAGAATGCTTCCCGATCACTCTCTCAGCGCTACTGTACAAGGACGCTACGTACATATTTTCAAAGCGAAAGCGAGATCTTGCAACCACACCCGAAAAAGCACACAACAAAGCTCTTTTCATTCCTCATTGAAGTAACCAGTGAGGAATGAAGGGATGTGACAAGCAAGGGTTTTCAAGTCAATATTAACAAAAAAGAAACTGCTAGTAATTCAGTAACCGCTTCAAACCGCTTAGAAAAGGGTCCAATTTAATTTATAAAAACTGATTATATGCATCTTCTTTGTTCATAGTTAATCATACTCAACACCTAGAACAGATAAATTGATACTGAAAACAATCTCCTGAATTACCAATCTACCAATGAACATAAAGATTCCACCTTTTTCCTCCCAATTAACTAAAAGCACAACAACACAGATTTTTCAACCAAATCCAGCAGTAGAATAGAAAATAATACATTTGAAAAAATAATAATTAACCAAGCAAATGCAGATGAATATGACAGTAACAAAGAGTAAGATCCAATAGAATTTTTAAAAAAATATATAGAAACTTTACCTGAAAACTAAGCCTAAATGGTTCTTCAATATCACCTGCCATTTCAAAATTGATCCTTTTAAAGCACCTCCATAGATATCATCTGCATTTCCAAACAAGAAAATCTTAAAATTCTGAAAAAATGCATCACCAAAAAAAAAAAAAAAAAAAAAAAAAGAAACCCATCACATAAAAATAGTCTTTTCACTATTTCCATACATAAACATTATCAAAATGGACCAAAATGAAATTTTACAGATAACAAAATCTTACAATTCTGAAAAATGCATCACAAAAATCAACACCCCATCACTTAAAAATGGAGTCTTTTCACTATTCCATACATAACATCATCAAAATGGACCAAAATGAAATCTTACAGATAACATAATCTCAAGATCCTGAAAAATGCATCACACATAAAAAAAAAAAAATCAACACCCCATCACTTAAAAATAGAGTCTTTTCACTATTCCATACATAAACACCATCAAAATTGACCAAAATGAAATCTTACAGATGACAAAATCTTAAAATTCTAAATAATGCATCACAAAAAAATACTCCATCACTTAAAAATAGAGTCTTTTGACTATTCCATACATAAACATCATCAAAATGGACCAAAATGAAATTTCACAGATATAAAAAAAAAGCAAAAAAATTACAGTTTTTAAGGAAGAAAATGATAGAATCTTGAAAAGGGGTTGTAGAAGAAGCAAAATTGAGATGATTTCTTTGAGAAAAAGTGAGAAATAAATGTGAAAGAAAACGTGTGTGAGTACAGAAGAATCGCTACTTTGCTTTGAAGAAGGGAGTTTTTTTTTTTTTCTTACAAAGATTAAAGAGTGAGAAGGACTTGCTAGTTAAATGGAGTGAACATGAATTGTTGAAAATTTTGTCTAATTGAATTTTTAATTTATGGAAATAATTAGTGTTTGGATTAAATAATTAAGTAGATCTTAAACCAAAAATAATTGCAGCTAGAATCCTTCTAGTTTGGCAATATTATAAAAAAGGATCAATTGGTATGTAAATCACAACTATCTCCCTTTTGTTTAGCTCGTATTTGACTACAGATTTTGAAGTTGAAATGAAATTTGAAAATTTAAACTTTTAAAATTATATTTTTTAAATTTAACATTTGAATTTTTGAAATTTAAAATTATGCTTGAACATGCATTTTATTTGGAAAAAAATAAATTTTAAAATTTTGAAAATATTTGAAGATCAAAATTTTAAAATCTTGTCAAATTTCATGATCAAACATATATTTGAAGATGAATTTTCAAAATCTCTTCCTAAATTTTGAAATTTTAAATTTTAAAAAATTGAAAATATTTTAAGATCATATTTTATAAATCTGATCAAATTTCTTGGTCAAACATATATTTTTTGATAAATTTGCAAAATCTATTCCTAAATTTGAAATTTGCAAATTTGAATTTTTCATGTTCTGATTTTAAAATTTTAAAATATTTAAAAATTAGATATTCAAAAGCTGATCAAATTTCATGACAAAAAATGAGTGAAGGAAGGCATCAAAAATACAAATTGAAGCTACAAAATCTCCTTTTGTTTCATGTTATATAGTCACTATTTTCTTATTACTGATATGTTCTACCATCTAAAAGTGATACTTAGTTTTAAATTTTTTAATTTTAACTTTAGTTACATGTTTTACGGTTAGTAGAATTTCTACGATATATCTTAAATTACAAAGATTTTTAATAAAAAATTTTATTCTTCAATTTCATACAAAATCTAATAATATCACAAGTCAGACTTCTTTATAACAATCATACGCTATAAATTTTATTATAACAATTAAGTTTTTACATTATATTATACATGTTGGGATGAACGACGTTGTCATAGAAAAGTTTAATTGTACATTAAAATGGAGGGAGATGTTTTATACAATTTATCAAAACAAAAGGAAGAAATGTGTAATTATTACAAAAATAGAAGGAAGAAATTTGCAATTTATGAAAAAAACTTTATGATCCAGTGCTTGTGGTGTACATCAGTAATCATGTGCTTGTGTTCCCCTTTTTGTCTATTTCTGCTTATTGGCCCACTTAAACCTGGGTCCCACTTTAAACCTTCCCCACCTAATCTTTATGGTCTGGCCCTTTGATTTTCTTGATCAGACGGTCAGGATTCAGTTCAGATTCTTCCACGTGTCCTTTCATCCTAACCCCTTTAAGGACGAAGAATTAACCTAAATAAACGCTTGTCCAATTACTTAAGTTTAGAAATAGTCGATTCATTTATATATATGATATACGTATAGTAATTTAAGTAAATCAAATAAAAATAGTAAATGATGAATTTAATCGGCTATTTGGGTAAAGATTATAATAAAATCAAAAAGTTAAGTGGATTAGAGAGCACTTATGACATAATGATCAATATAGTGGATGAGACCTATGAAGTTTTAAGTTTAAATTTTTATGGAGACAAAATTACTAGATGATTTCTTTCCATCTATCTTAGCTTTGGCGGATAGAGTTACCTGATACCTGTTATTGGTGGAAGATGATAGAAATTTCATAAAATTAGTCGAGAAGCATACAAACTGACCTTGACACCACGATTATTAAAAAAAAGAAGTTAAAGTGGACCAGGGAAGTTAAGGGAGTCAAGGAAAAGTTACTACAAAAAAAGGAATAATTGACTAATTAGATTTTCAGATAAGTGGTGGAAAATGATGAATCGTGTGATTAATAGCTTTTGTAATGGTGGAGCCATTATGTGGATAATATAAATTTGCCTTTTTTGAAAAAATTTTGGTAAAGGATTCTTTTTTTTTTTAATAATTAAGTGCTAAAAGGAAATAGAAAGTGCATGGGGTTATGTTATGATGTTGGGACTAGAAAAGATGTTGATTTGCATTATTGGAATGAATTATTAGGATAATCTTTTGAGACATAAAGTTAGAATGTCATTTTTAGTAATGCATTTTCAAGTTTATTTTATGCAAAAAAAGGTGTGGCCCAGTATATCCATTAATTTCTATAATTCCTTTTATTGTTATCTTTTTTATTTTTGATAATATACTTTTTTATACATATAAAAAGGATAAAGTGTGATTTGGTGCATAGCAAAGAATGGAATGTAATTATCAATGTTGAATTTATCATGTATGGTAAATAAAGAAAGGAATATAGTTATGTAATGTTAGTCGTTTGCTTTTGCGATTCAAAAACGAATTCAGAATTTGAATAACAATAACATTTGTTCTTCACTAGTTCTATTTCAAAAAATTTATGTGTAATTATGCTCCTTTTCACTTGATTTACTTTCCTAAATGAGCATTTACTAACCATGATAGCGTACTATTTAGATTTGCATGCATAATAACATTTTTACGTGAATGATTTCTTTTATGTCGGTATGCAAATTAAAGCAAGCACACTTGTATTGCGATGTGCGATTTGTTATTTGCCTAGCATTATATTCATGTTAGGTTGATTTCGTTAAACAAGAGGACCCCTACGGATATCGACTTCATGACATGTTGATAGGCAATAGGCATTGATGGGATTTAATTAGTAACTCATAGAGACAGCTCATCATAATGAGCTTTAATAATATTGGTGCGTGAATACTAATCAAAATCCTGTGAGGTTTTCTTATCCAAAAGATTTGATGTGCTAGCTGGCCCATGCATGTAATTAATTAAATTAAACTCACCCACATATTAATGCTTATTAACCTAAAAATAATTATATTATATGTACGTATACAACAAGAGCCTTGGAAACAGCATCTGGCAGAAATGCAAGGTAAGGCTGCGTACAATAGACCCTTGTGGTCGGGCTCTTCCCCGGACCCTGCGCATAGCGGGAGCTTTAGTGCACCGGGCTGCTCTTTTTATACAACAACAACATACCCCGTATAGTCCAATGCACAAAGTGGGGTTTGAGGAAAGTAAGTGTATGCAAACCTTATTACTACCTCAGATGTAAGGTAGAGAAGCTGTTTCTGAAAGACCCCTTATATGTACGTATTCAGTGAATGAAAATAATTTGTGTCAAGATACAAGACCAAATCTAGTAATCAAAATTGAACAATACTAGCTAGATTAATGCTTGTAAAGTACCCTACAAATAACTATAATATATCTACGTATTTAGAGAATGAAAGCCACTTGTGTGTCAAGAGACAAGATCAAATCTAGTACTCCCTCCGTTTCAATTTGTTTGGTCTATTTTGATTTGACACGGAGTTTAAGAAAGTAAAGAAGACTTTTGAAACTTGTGGTCTTAAATTAAAAATATGTCAAATGTATTAAAATATTCTTTAATCTTGTGGTCTTAAATATGTCATGTAGAATTAAAGAGTTTCCAGAAAATGAAAGAGACATTCTTTTTGAAACAGACTAAAAAGAAAAGTAGGTCAAACAAATTAAAAAAGAGGGAGTAATTAAAATTGAACAGCACTAGCTAGATTAATGCTTGTAAACCCTACAAATAACTATATATTATATGTACCTATTTAATTAGTGAATGAATGCCACTAATTGTGTCAAGAGACAAGACAAAATCTAGAAATCAAAATTAAACAACACTAGCTAGATTAGTTACATGCATGAGATTTTTAAAAGAAAAGGAAAACCTCAATTTATATACGTCAAGTACATTAAGGATTGGTAGTTAAAATAAGTAAGCATGAGATCTTGATGGCGTTTGTTTTAGAGCTCGTAAAGAGTAATTTTTTATTGTGCTGAAAGACTCGATAGTTCATAAATTCTCATCTAAATATTATATTTTGTTACATTATTCATCGATACGAGAATCAAAATATCTTCTATTTGTCAAGAGAATCGCATTTGTTTTAACAAAAACTAAAAACAAATCCTTCCACACATGAGAGACAAACTATATGTTTCTTTGACGCGATCAAGCCAAAGTTCTTTTTCATTTAATTTGATTTTCAAATCATATAAAATAGACTTACATGAAGAAAGATAGAGACTAACAAAGTCGAATATTTATTTAGAAGTATTAATACTTTAAATAGAAAAGCTGACGTATTATTTCACATATGAATTTCTCTTCTATTCTACTAAGCTTTCAAAATAAATCCTATTAAATCAAAATTCAACCTCTTAAAAAAAAAAAAATCTAAGCAAAGTTCTATTTTCAAACGAAGAAAAAAAGATTCCCAAATTAGTAAGCTTGAAGCTTGCATCATTATTTTGTAAACTCAATTTTTGCAAACTCTAAAACAAACACTAGCTATAGAGTACATTATTTTGGTTGTTTCAAGCATCATCATTTTGTTATATACTTTAGCCCAAACATCATAAGTATTAATTTTGTTATATATTGTGATGACACAAAGAAGAAGAAGAAGAAAAGAAGACAAACAAATAGGAGTAGTATTACGTACATTCATAGTTATTTCTTGAAGACAGTATATGTGCTTGTCTCTATAGAACCGACATGTTAAATTTGAGGTGCTTTTTTTTTAGGACTCGTTCAGCCATAAAAATTAAAAACGTATTCACTTTATTTGGTATTTACTTTACAATTGAAAATAGAGTTGAAGTTGTGTTTGACCATAGTATTTTAAAAAATATTTTAGACTATTGAGTTGATGTAGTATTTAAAAATAAAGTGATGAGAGGAAAAATTGAATCCAAAAATAGTGAATACACCTCAAGAGGTGTTTTTCAAAAAATCAAAATTGTAAAAACATATTCCGAAATATGTTTTTGGTTTTCATGGTATTCTGGAATAAAGTAAAAACGCATTTCGAAATATTGTGAATAATATTTATGGCCAAACGCCCTACTTAATTATTAATGGTAGAAAAATGTATACCACCAAGTACAGGCCGTTCTCCGCCGTGATCGGATCTTGCTCCTCCGTCTCCGGCCACCGTCAAATGAATGGCACTTGTGTGATCCAGGTACATTGGTTTTCACAAGGTATATGTATGTGTATACATCAAAAATTTATGAATATGTACGTAATAACATGCTTAATTAAATGAAAATCACACGAAGTGAATATTCATATAATCGATCTTTAACTTGTTCGAAATTGAATCAGAGTCTATCAAAAACAATTTCTTTACCTCAAAAAGATAAAGAAGAAGATTTACATACATAAATCTTATTTTCTCGGATTGCACCAAATATGTTGTTGTTGTGTTGGCTAGTCTATACCTCTAAGATGTGTGGTCCATAATTAAGCACAAAATGTGGCGCCGAATTTGGATTTCAGGCAAATTGAGAATTTTTAATCTTCTTTTTATATTAGGAGAAATTAATTTTGAAAAGGAAATAAACTAAAAATCTTCCTCGTGCAACATAATTTGGCCCATGGCATTATGTCTACAAAAAGAACTTTTAAAATCTCAATATTAAAGCTCAATTCTCCTTTTCTCTTTGGTTTCCCCACCTGGTATTTACTACTTGCATTAGAGCCCGACTAAATTCAAATTCACATTAATAATAGAACACTCCTTAATAAAAAATAACTTCATATTTAAGAAGATTCGAACTCGAGACTTCTAGTCAATTCTCCATTTGCTTATTAATGTCCCTAAGCTAAAAAGGCTGAAAAATGAATAGGAAAACAAAAGAGTCATTATAAACGGCTTATTCATTTTTATTATGGATAAGAAATGAAACCCACGAGTGACATAATTAGAGGGGTATATATATAGTTGGCATACTTGTCTCCTAACTTTTTAGACACTTGGAATTATCTAAAAAATAAAATTTGACTAATATAGAAGATATAGTTTTTGCTCTAATTTCTGTTTTTTTCTTCTTTTTTGTTTCTTGCTTTGTAGTCTTATGTTGGGAAAGATTAGGAAATGCAAAGGATGTCATGTAATCCTCAATTGCAAAAGCATTATTAAAATAAGTTTATCTTCTTGAAAATATTTATACTTATCGATATCCGGTATATTGAATTTTTGATTAATTTGAATTTATGTTATATAAGGTCAATATGAAAAGAAGCACTTCTATTAAAAGAATTATGAATTCAAATTCGAAACATATGATTAAGTTATAATAAAACATATATACCATGACAAAGGCATATCATAATCATCTTATAGGAACTCTAACCTTAAGAATTTGTATTGACCTACATGTCCACTCTAGAAGTGTACATATTTAATTTGTTCTTCTGAACCAAAAGAGAAGTTTTTGAAATGACTAGAAAACGAAGTAATAATATTAAAACAATAAAAAGAAGATTCAAGAGGGAGAAGGGAAACATCTACAAGAAAATAAAATAATAAATTATACCATTATTATAAACTTAAATAAATGAAATAGTTTAGGAAATTAGCTCCACCCCATGTGACCTTGTGACCATACCAACTAGAGTCCAAGAACTCTTCCACATTTTTGGTGAAAGGACTACATAATTAAAATGGAAAAATAATTTTTTTAAAAAGAACCCAAAAAGAAATTATGTGGCAGCTGCCAATATTTATTCAAATAAAAATTAAATACAAGTGGACTTTTCAGGTCGGTGCATGGAAACTGCATGGATGGAGACATGAGTGCTTGACTTGGTTCTAGTTTTTTTTTGCTTAATACAATTGCGGAGCACCTGAACAGATGATAAATTATTTTTCTATTAAACATTTTAATTCAAAGTTTGAATTATTCTTTTTCATCGAATGTCATTACATAAATAAGTCAACCATTTATAATATATTACCTAATAATATACATCAGCCTCAATAAGCGATAAAATCTCAAGCGTGTTCTAATTAAGATTGACGTATATAATTAAAAGAGATGGCATTTTTATGTGGTTAATTTAACTATTTAATAGAAGCTTGAAAACACATACAATAGTTATTTTTTTTTAAAATGAATTGAAAATGTCTAATAAAATATCTATTCGATTTATTTCTGCTTCGGCAATTCAATCCGACATTTCATTTCCCCCATTTTATCATGTATTCAAGTATTGAATTGAAATAAGACTTAGTTTAAATGTTCAAATAATATTTACTCATAAATTTAAGGATTAGATATCAAATGTTTTTTTGTGTAAAGTCTTATATGAAAGAGTAGATAGAAAGTCATTTAAATTTTTAATTGACGGTGAGAACATATATGGAGGCTATGCATGTGAAAGTTACAAAAAATCATGTGACTCCATGTGTTTAACTTTTATTTATTTTATTAAAATAATTAGTATTATTTATTGTAATTTGAAATATGCATGAACTTCTTGGCACATGATTATATTCAGAGACAAAAGCTACACAACTGCTTACTTATAATCTTTTTTTTCTTCTTTGGCATGGGATTAAATGCATATTATATCTAAACACCTTAAGGGTGATTCTTTAGTTTTACTCAATTTGAAAAAATAAAATTAAAATTACTGACAGCCTGAAAATTCTTTCAATGAGCACAATATAGATGCACAAACATCCTGTGGGACTCATTAAAAATAATTATAAAGGCACCTCAAACTTCCTTTATGACAGTATAGTGAGATCCTTCCTAGAATATTTTCACTATTTCCTATTTATAAACTATTTATATATGTACCTTTTTCTATGATGTTGAAAGAATTTAGATTAAAATTCCATGATGCAACAAAAAGTAAATTCTTGAAATTGTAAAAGAAGAAGTTGAGAGAGGTTGGCCGAAAATGATGTTATGCTAATACTCAAAACCAGTCTCGAAGTGAATGAATTCGAAAGAACGACAAAGAAAATGAGCATTGTCGTCATTCTTAGCTTAATTGACATCATAAATAATTTTTTCTCTATATACCAATCACGAGTTTTTCTCGATTTCCTCTGGTATATCATAGTAAATGGACTATAATAAACATATCTTCCCCTCAATTCTTGAAACTCAACAAATTAAAATACTATAATAAAGAAAAAAGTGAAAAAAAGAAACAACAACAATCAATGAACTACACAAAGGAGAATTCAGTTTCATACACCCAATAAAAAAAAATTAAAGAAAAAGCAACTATTTATTTTTTTTGCTAATAAATTAATTTCTCTTAACAAGCCACTAGTTGCTTTATTTTATGTTAAGCCACAGGGCTCAGAGGAAAAAAAAAGAACTAATTAAGCAAAAATGGGAAATTAAGCATGGCTTCTTGACATGCTCTTGAGAAATGTTGAACTTTTAGTGAGTTCTCTAAGTGGTTTTTCTGTAAACCTAATTAGGTTATAAGTGAAAGCACCAGCAATAGTACCCAATATAGGCCCAACTATGTAAACCCAAAGCCCTCTATATTGATGCATCACAATTGCTGGCCCAATACTCCTTGCTGGATTCATTGATGCTCCTGATACTGGCCTGCAAAAAATTTAAAGTTGGGCCTTCAGAATACTTCATTTGTAGCAAAAGCCCAGTTGTATTTGTATTGGTTAGGTTGAGGGTTCGAGTCATGCTGAGGGGAAGTGGGGAACACTATTGATCCTTCTCTGGTGGGGTGAGGTAAAATTAATTTGTAGCAACGCCGAGTTGTATTTGTATTAGTTAGATTGAGGGTTCGAGTCACATTGGAAGAGAAGTGAGTACACTATTGATCCTTCTGGGGATGGGGCGAAAAAAAAATATTTGTATTGGCTTACTCTTACTCTTTTTTTTTTTTTTAACTTTACCCATTCAATATGTATAACTCGTTGACTTGATTAATTTAGATTAGTTGTGTAAGACACATAAAGAAAAATATTCTTTAATAAGAGTTTCTCCAATCTCAAGAATCGAATCTGAGATCTCTGGTTAAGGCCTAAGGATATAAGATCTCATATGTCCCACCACTCTCCTAGGTGGTTATTGCATATTGGCTTACTCGTATGTCATGCCTTGGTACAACTTATACATGATATATAAATGTTTTGGCCACGTTAAAAATAGATTTTAAAAAAAAGGGAGCCAAGTGAGTATCCTACATTCATTTCAGGTAGGGGGAAGAATCGCATCCCAAGGGAGTGTGACATAGGTAGTCTATCTTAACGCACAAATTTAAGGAGAAATAAACACTTGAAATTACCCTGCAACTAGAACATTTAGGAGTATTGTCATTCCAATAGCAATTCCTGCAAGCTCTCCAATCTGTTCAAAAATTAAAATGTATTGTCAACCTCAAATTTATTGAGACAAAACATATAAATTTTTACTAAAAGTATTACTCACTGATCTATTGTCAGTGGCAACACCAGAGATGACAAACATCAATAGGTAAGAAATGATGAATTCAAGAACCAAAGATTGAACATTTGATCCTACTGGTGCTGTTCCAAAAAATGCCTGTGTTTTCAAATCCAACAGCAGATACAAAGTCCCACTCCCAAGAATTGACCCAACCAATTGTGCTATTATGTATAATGGCACCTTCAATAGACACAACAAGCCAAATTTAGAGCTCGTTTGTGTTAGCTGATTAAAAGTAGCTGATAAGCATCAAGTGCTGCAAAATATTTTTATATGTGTGCTGAAACTGATTTTATAAATAACCACTTATATGTTTTGATAGAAGTGTTGAAGTTAATAAGAGGTTAGTGTTTGGTAAAAATGTGTAAAATAACTGAAATGTCCTTGAAGCTATTTATAAAAAAAAACAAATAATTTAGAAGTGTTTTTGTATAAAAAGAAGCGAATGACGGAAATATAATTGAAAAATAAAAAAAATAATTGTGTTTTAGGAAGAGAATGTCGGGATTACAAAAGATATTTGGGATAAAACTGTAAAAAGTTTGGTCAAACCAAAATTGCTATAAGTTGTAAAATCATAAGTTAGGACGACCAACTTATGACTTTTGGCTCATAAGTACTTTTGTATTTACTAAACGCGTAAATAAGCCAAAGAAATGCTTATAAGCTAGTTTGACGAGTTTATAAAGTTATCCATACACCCTATTAATCTCGAGACGGACAAAGTACAAACGTTCAAGTACAACAACAATAAAATCTATGACGTAGTCCCAAATCAATTGAGGTCGACTATATGAATCATTAAGTATCCATTACGCTCCATTTGACACGTTCCAATACACGCGCTACAAAATTGTAGCGCGTGATGATTTTTAAAAGGGGAAGGCAAAGATGAATGAACTAAACCTGTTTGAAGGGGAAATGCCTAAAGATGGCAAAGGCAATAGTAACTGCAGGATTGAAATGTGCACCAGAAATATGGCCAACAGAATAAACCATGACCATAACAATTAAACCCCATGCTACACATATTCCTGGAAATGTTACTGAACCATATGTTTTGTTCACTGCTACTGAACCACATCCTACAAATATCACGAAGTACGTTCCGATCACCTCTGCTATCACCTATAATAAAAAAAAAAACGTAATCACAACAAGTTGTATATCCTTAAGATTTTTTTTTTGTTTTAGTCAGAACGAGTAATATATAGGAATTTGCTAACCTTTTGAATGATAATGACAACCGCAGGTGAAGTACAGAGGCTTGATTCTTCTTCATTAGCATTGTTGGTATAACCTGAACAACTCCCTTCTTCTATTACTCTTATGTCTTTTGACATTCTAATCAGTATCTTTTTTGTAAGTTTGTTAAGAAAAAAATTACAGTAGGAAAATCAACTTTTACCCAAAAGAGTAGAAATAGGCCTAAATATATATATATGGTTAAGGATTAAGCCAAGGATTGATGGATTAGCTATTTTTCAGAGTGGTCTATGGATAGTTTGTTTTATTGGTGAAATCTGGCCTCTCAACATAAATAGAAACTTACTTTCAGGACCAATAATTGTAATTCTATCATAAACATATTTTTCAAACCAAATTAATCTAAATAAAAGGACAAACATAAGGTTTCAACTTTCCAAAAGGTAATGCACTCAAAGCAAATAAATTTATCCAAAATATTGAGACATTCTAGGGATCTAACTACTATAACCTTGAATACAAATCTGAATAAAGGGCAGCTCAGTACACTAAAGCTCCCGCTATGAGCAGGATTCTGGGAAGGGTCGGATCACAAGGGTCTAGTGTACACAACCTTATCATGCATTTCTGTAAGAGGCTGTTTCCACGGCTTGAACCCGTGACCTCCCCAGAACAGTTGTTAGGATCAAAGATTCCGAACACCAACAGGTTTTCTTCCTACTTTCAGAAAGCTAGGAAGTGTTTTTGATCATCTTGCCCCTGCATTAAAACCATATGAAAGAAATTCTGTTAGCACTAAATATATTGTTTACACATCCAACATTTTTTTTTTACAAAATTGTTCTTCTGATATTTATTCAAGGTTTAAGTTTACAAGCCCTTTTAGCTGGTGAAAACAAGAAATGAAAGAAAACAGAAAACACCACAGGAACATATTAATTAACAATTATCTATGAAAACAAAGATGGAGTTTTAACATACCTATAATTCGAACTTGAAGCTCATAATTTCCCCAGCTTTCTTGCTCTTCTTGAATCTTCTTTGCACTAGTGACGGCTGTAGAGTTGCAATATGCTATTTGGATTAGTTTTAGTGTCGTTATTTCTCCAATACTCTGGGGAATCTCCTCCAGTAGATACAACCCATATAGGATTAGTTGCTCAAGCACCGGAAAATTATCATTTGCTGCTACCCACATTTCCAGATCTCCAAACATAATGCCTAGATATTTTAATTTGTGAAACACAACATCTTCATTTAGCCTCCAATCTGTTCCATTGATTGCATCATGTACTTTGAGAACCTCAAGATTGGGTAAATTAGCCAGCACAGCCATATCTTTCCATGGGTTACAAGTACAAGTTAACCTCAACTGCTTGAGATTAGCTGGGAAAATATCCCTTGAGAGAGTGATAGGAATTAGAAGTACTTGTATGGCTAGTGTCTCCAGTTCCATGACTGGTAGGAGAATGAGAGAATCAAGAACAGCAAACCAGTCAGCATTCTTAATATCTACAATCTTTAGCTTTTTCAGATTGGGAGTTCTTCTTAAGATTTCCGCCAAAAAAGGAGAGAAATTGAGGGCAAGAGTCTGCAAGTTATTGAGAAAAAAAGCTTGCTTGCCATGACTTTCTGCCTCAAGAGGATCGGGCAGATATATATTCCTATCAATATCCAAATGTCTTATCTCTGACATTGTCCACGTCTCTAGTGGGAGACGCAAACCTCTACTTGTAGAATTACGAAGAATCATGGTTTGTAGATTCCACAATTTGGCTAGTGATGGAGCTTCGCCAATTCTTGCAGCAACATACCTCAAATGTACAAGCTCAGGTATTACACGAGAGAAATCGTGATCAATTAAAAGTACGTCCAACACCTTAATCAGCTTGAAATATGAAACAATGGACCGTGGACTCTCTATAGAAACTTTTTGAGAATATCTTGTAAAGACCAAGCTGCGAATGCTAGTCGTACTTCTAATATCACTCACGTGCCTTGGATGATCAACATGCTTCCCATGATTATTAAATGGAACAATCACCCTCTGTTGATCACTTACGATTTTTGAGAAAATGAGGTAATTATCCCTCATGACATGCGCAACATTCTCAATTTGAGCTTCTCTTATGCACAAATGTCGAAGAAGATCGTGAATCTTGCAAGTTTTCATTCTTCCATTAGCCTTTCGTGTACCAGCCAAAATTAGACTTCTATCAATTAACTCTTCTAGATACTCCTCTGCCACAACTTCTAACCTTTTATCGCTTCTTGACTTTACAAATTGCTCAGCAATCCATAGACTAATCAAATTCGAAACGAGAATCTCCATATCTTCAGGAAAACCTCCAATATAGAGAAAACAAGCCTTCAAATGTTGGGGCAAGTAACTGTAGCTCAAAGAAAGAATTGCTAGGCACTGTTCAGAAACCGTACCAAAGAATGAGTTCAAATTTTCCTCAACTTTCTTCCAATTACCATGAATCGGGTCCATCTTGCCAAGAAGTCCAGCAATGACAACAATTGAGAGAGGTAATCCTCGACATTGTCGTATGATATGCTTCCCTATTGGTTCTAGTTGTGGGGGACAGGAATCTTCTTTGAATAGTCTTTCAGTAAATAGATTCCAACTATCACCAAAATTAAGAAAAGACATACCATGAGGAGGAAAATCAGGACTTGCATATTCAGCTACATAATTGAGACGAGTAGTTAATATGATTCGACTTTTGTTGTTGTCATTTGGAAATATTCTTCGCATTTGGTCCCAATCCTCAGTACTCCAAATATCATCTATTACAATTATAAATCTTCTACCCTTTAGATCTCTGTAGGCATCCTGTATTAGTTGATCATTGCTCACTTTTTGATTGTTTTCATCAGTGCTATCCCGATTAATTGAATAGACAAGTTCAAGAAGCATTTTTCTCTCATTATATTCTTCAGAGATATTTACCCATGCATGTTTATCAAATCTATAACGTATTGCTGAATCATCAAAAACTTTTCTAGCAAGAGTTGACTTACCAATACCGCCCATACCAACAATTGATATTACAGTTAGGTCATTTGTTTGGTCAGTGAGGCGATCTAGTATGGTGTTGAAGTCATCCTCCATTCCAACAACGGTATTTTTCTCAGTTGCATACCTTCTTGATGAGGAAGAAGTACTTACTAATTCTGTAGATTTGCTTATGAGCTTCTTAAACTCGATCTGCATCACCTCTTTCCTAAGAGAATCAATTTCTTCTTTAACTTTTTCCATTTCATCATTGAAGGATTTACAAGCCCTTTCTCGTTGCAGTTGATCTGCTAGATTAATTATTCTTTCAAGGCTTGAATCAACTCTATTTTCTGCTTTGTAGACTACATCTTTGATCCTCTTTTCTAAAACCTTTAAAGTATCAGTATCTATTATTTCCTTTGTAGTATTCTCAAGAAAAACTTGCAGAGCATATAGACTTTGATAAGTAGATTCAACATGTTGTTGTTGTATAGAAATTCCACAAATCAAAGGTGATTTAGACTTCAGGAGTTGCTGCAGTGTATGCAAAAGTGAAGAAAGAGCAGCATAAGCCATTTCCTTTCTCTGAGTTTTATGTGAAGTGAAGCACATGAATAAAGTACTACCTCCAAGACAATATAATCGACTAGTTTGGTCATATTAAAATATAATAACTTGTCTTATAAAATCATTTTTCATAACCAACCAAAATAATACTCATCTAATATAATGTTGTTTTCTTTAATAAAGTTAAAGGATTGGCAGCTGGTTTGTTGACAATGCAGTCCACTTTATACTACTACTATTACAAGTTACAACAATGCTGCAACTAATTTAATTCTTTACCAACCTTGGCCTTTCCCAGAAGCAAAAGCTATAAACATGAAACTAAAACAACATTTAAAATGCTATTTATGTGTTTAATTACCAGTTTAGCTGGAATTTTAATGTTAAATAATGATCCAACAGTTCTTTACTGCTATATTGCAATTTGCAAGTAACATGTTCGATCTAAAGATTTCTCATTAACATTGTTCGATCTGTAGTTGTATTAGTAATCAGGGTATATTGTTCTCATTGTGATTACAATGGTACCAAACTGCAATTGACCAATTCCGACAGGGAATATGTTTCTATCATAGTCAATAGCTAGATGATGCTTCCTCCACCACTATTTATTGAGTTCCTGTTAATTGATACTTGAGAAGATCTGCGGTGGACCTGAAGTCGGGTTTGGCTTACCAAAGTGTTGTGACTAGGTAATAAATTTTTAACCTCTTTATTTTCTCGCTATTATTTATACATGTATATGTTACATGCTGCCGTCTTTGCTGAGTATTTCATTCAATTCTCTGTCTTTCTCTTTGTGATTGATTGCCAGTGCACATTGTAATAGCAAAAATTAACGTCCTAATAGATGAGTTACCGGGTGAGCATATCTTACAAATTATGCACTCTAGAAAATCAATTATCAAAATAGTCAAACATTCTAGGGATCGAGCTACTATAAGCTTGAACACAAATATGAATTACATGCATAAATTTTCCAGAAAAGCTGTATGTGGGATCAACGATTCAAAAGGATACTAAATCTAATTTACTCAATGTTAACACCACCAGCACCAGTAGATTTTCCACCTTTAGAGCCAGAAATATCTCTTCTTCAACCATCCTGTCCCTGCATAAAACCTATATGAAAGAATTACGTTAGCACTTCATTCCATAATTACTCAACTTTCTGAATACGCATATATATCAAATAGCTGACATGTTTACAAAATCAATGGCACGACAACGTCATCAGTTTCTAGTAGGCAAATTGATGCTTTTTGATCCACCGGCATCAATTTGAGGGGGGATGTTAGCATATCTTGTACATTAGTGTAAGAGATATTCTAGATACTATATTTAGTGTAGAATATTGTGCAGCATTAGTGTAGAATATTATGCACATTAATTTATAGGATTTACATTAAGTGTAGGATATTTCTCTTGTGTATAAATACTGATGTAGATCTTATGTATTTGAATCAACAAATTCACACTATCATTCCTTAGTTCTTCTCATGTTTTCTCTATATTGACAGTACTTGCATACAGATCGAGATGACACAGAGTTGTTGAAAGTATAGAGGAATTTTTATTCTAATTGTAAATAACAGATCTCAAAGTTTACAAACGTCCCTATAAGATAAACAGGTAAAAACAAACAGGAAAGCAAAAGAACACATAAAATATACTCACTTATTAAGAATTGGCTAATAATCAAAGATGGATATTTTTTGAAACTAGATAATTCGAACTTGAAACCCATCATTTCCATAGCTTTCTTGCTCTTGTTGAATTTTCTTGGCACTAGTGCCGACTGCAGAGCTGCAACATTCTATTCGGATTAATTCTAGTGTCATTATTTCTCCAATACTCTCGGGAATCTTCTCTAGAACACGCAGCCCAATCAGGACTAGTTGCTCAAGCATAGGAAAATTATCTCTAGTTGCTTCCCACTTTTCCAGATTTCCGCGCTGAATTTGTAGATATTTTAATTTTTGAAATACAACATCTTCATTTACTCTCCAATCTTTTCCCCAGAATGCACCTTTTGCTTTGAGCAGCTCGAGATTTGTTAAATTAGCCAGCACAACCATATCTTCCCATGGAAAAAAAGTTTCACATAAGGTCAATTTCTTGATATTATTAGGCAGGAAAGTGTCCCTAGAGAGATTGATCATATCGCGTGATACTGCTCCCCATATATGTAGTTTCTCAAGTTCCTTTAGAAAAGAAAGACCATAAAGAAAATGAGACCAGTGAGTTTTATATACCCCTACAATCTTTAGCTTATTTAGATTGGGAGTTCTTCTTAGGATTTGCGCCACAAAAGGAGAGGAAGGGAGGACTAGTGTTTGCAAGTTATTGAGAAACAATGATTGTTGTTCTCCAGTACTATGACTTTCTGCTTCAAGAGGATTAGACATATGTATCGACCATCCAATATCGAGATGTCTAATCTTTGTCATTGTCCACATGTCTGGTGGAAGATGCAAGTATGTGCTTCCTAATGTATCAAGAATCATGGTCTGTAGATTCCACAATTTGGATAGCGAAGGAGCTTCCTTAATTCTTGCAGAAACATGTCTCAAAAGTACTAAATGAGGTATTACACAAGAGAAATCGCAATAGCAGGAAGATATGTCCAACACCTTAAGCAACTTAAAATGTGAAATATTGGAACATGTACGTTGTCCTAAAGGTTCATAAGATAACCTCGTACAGACCAAGCTCCGGGTCGTACTTCCATGCTCTGGAAGATAAACAAACGCCTCGTGAGCATAAAGCGGAAGCATCACTCGCCGTTTATCATTTAGGCCTTCTGAGGAAACGTGGACATTATCATCCATGACATGCCCAACATTCTCAATTTGAGCTTCTCTTATGCACATTTGCCGCAGAAGATCGTGAATTTTGCAAGTTTTCATCCTTCCATTAGCCTTTCGTGTACCAGCCAAAATTAGACTTCTATCAATTAAGTCTTGTAGATACTCTTCTGCCACCACTTCTAACCTTTTATTGCTTCTTGCATTTACGAATAGCTCAGCAATCCATAGCCTAATCAACTCTGAAACAGAAATCTCCATATCCTCAGGAAAACCTCCAACGTAGAGAAAACAAGCCTTCAAATGCTGGGGCAAGTAACTATAGCTCAAATAAAGAATTGCTTGGCATTGTTCAGAAACTGTCCCAAAGAATGAGTTCAAATTTTCCTCAACTTTCTTCCAATTACCATGAATCGGGTCCATCTTGCCAAGAAGTCCAGCAATGACAACAATTGAGAGAGGTAATCCTCGACATTGTCGTATGATATGCTTCCCTATTGGTTCTAGTTGTGGGGGACAGGAATCTTCTTTGAATAGTCTTTCAGTAAATAGATTCCAACTATCACCAAAATTAAGAAAAGACATACCATGAGGAGGAAAATCAGGACTTGCATATTCAGCTACATAATTGAGACGAGTAGTTAATATGATTCGACTTTTGTTGTTGTCATTTGGAAATATTCTTCGCATTTGGTCCCAAACCTCAGTACTCCAAATATCATCTATTACAATTAGAAGTCGTCTACCCTTCAGACCTCTATACACAGTCTCCATTAGTTGATCATTGCTCTTTTTTTGATTGTTTTCATCAGTCCTATCCTGATTAATTGAAGATACAACTTCAAGAAGCATTTGTCTCTTATTATATTGTTCAGAGATGGTGACCCATGCATGTTTATCAAATCGACAACGGATAGTTGGGTCATCAAAAACTTTTCTGGCAAGAGTTGTCTTACCAATACCGCCCATACCAACAAGTGATATGACAGTTAGCTCATTTGTTTGGGCAGTGAGGCGATCTAGTATGGTGTTGAAGTCATCCTCCATTCCAACAACGGTATTTTTCTCAGTTGCATACCTTCTTGACGTGGAAGAAATTCTTGCTAATTCTGCAGAATCGCTTCCATGCTTTTTAAAATCAATCAGCATCACCTCTTTTTTGAGAAAATAAACTTATTTTTCCACTTTTAGCAATTCTTCATAGAAGGATCTACAAGCCCTTTCTCGTTTCTCTCCACAATCTGCTAGAATGATTATGCTTCTTAGGCTTGAATCAACTCTATCTTCTGCTTTGTAAATTACATTTCTGATCCTCTTCTCCAGATCCTTCACAATTTCAGTATCTGTGATTTCCTTTGTAGTATCCTCAAGAAAAACTTGTAGAGCGCATAGACTTTGATGAGCAGATTCAACATGTGGCTGTATACAGCTTGCACAAACCAAATGTTGGTTAGGTTGCAAGAGTTGCTCTAATGTATGCATAAGTGAAGAAAGAGCAGCATAAGCCATTTTCTCCGAGCTTAGATTTCAGTTCTAATTCTGTTTTCACAAGGAAAAATTTGACTGATTCAAATTAGTGGTACCATTTGCATTAACAAACTTGATGGAGTAGTTGACATTTGAATTGAAAAGAGAGAAAGTGTCATTTTCAGGCTAATGAACAATTTAGATGACATTTGCATTAATGAGTTGGAGTAAGAACATAATGTAGTTATTAAGAATTAAGGTGAGTAGCGCAGTGCACAAGCTATTACTTTTTTTAAAATAAACTTTATCAAGTAGTAGTTGACATTTGAATTAATAAAGAAAGAAATTGTAGTGAATAGTATATATAGATGCTTGTGTTTCTATCAACAGGATGGCTAATCCTTAATTACTGTCATCAACAATTTTTTAGTAGCTATTCCAACTGGACAGCTACACGGCCGGATAGAGTGTTGAATATTTTTTATTTTCTTCTCTAACACTACAGTTTATTAAGGATGGAATAACAACCACCTGTTTGATTCCTCCTTACAAAAATTTCATTATTTTACATAGTGACAGGTCTAGACGTCTAGTCCTTAGCGCAGAACGTTTGTTCAACAACGGCCTGATAATCTTTTTGAGATTATAGATGAAGTGGACTACATTCTTCAACATATCTCGATTTCCTTGCAGCTTCTAATATTATTTTGGGCTAAAGGATTTAAACCATTTTAGCACAAGTTCCATTTTTAATCTGAGATTTGATCCTGGTGGAATTAACATAGTCTTGCACGCTAAAATTCTTAATGGGGCGGATAGAAGATCTTGGCTAATGCATGCAGCAACATACGTCAAACGAACAAGCTAAGTTATCAAATTTGAGAAATCATAATGTGTCTCAGATGCCTCTGAAAACATTAAGCAACTTGACATACGAATGACATGGACAATTTTCAGAAAAATTACATCCAAAACTTGAGGAGAGTCTCAATAAACAAAGCTGCAGACTGTACTCATGGTAAAGACCCTGATTTTCTCAAAGATTAGAGATGTCACTGGTAGTATGTTTCTGTCTTTGACCTATCGATGGAGTTATAGATAACTTGACGTGAAACTTTATCACTAATGACATGCCAGACATCCTCATTGCGAGCTTCTCTTACATATGCATTGCTTCCGAAGAAGATGGTGAATTCTTACAAGTTTCTATTCTTCCATTAGCCCCTCGTCTAGTTGTGAAAATTAGACTTTGTCAATTAACTGATCTTTTATATACTCTTCTTCCACTGCTTCTACCTTTAAGGCTTCTTGCATTTACAAAATCCACAAGCTAATCAACTTAAAGACGAGAAAACATGCCTTCAAGTGATGAGGCAAGTAATGAACTAATGATAGCTCAAAGAAATAACTGCTAAACACTGTTCAGAAACTGTACCAATGGATGACTTAAATCTTGGTAGACTTTTTCCAGTTATCGATCATCACACATTTTCCTCTAATTCTCTCAAATAACTGCAGAATCGCGGTTTTTTAGACCTTCCTAATTTATATCCTTATCCCTAGCTAGTTTGTCATCCACATCCTTCAAAGTCGTAATAATCAAACATTCTAGAGATCTAGCTACTATAAACAAATCTTTCTGTCAAGAAGAGTACTTCCAAAATAGCTTTTGGGATCAAAGATTCAAAATGCTACCACATCCCATTTATTGAGTACTGTTGACACCACCAATACCGGCAGATTTTCCAACTTCTTCTTCAATCAACTTCTCCCTGCATTGAAAGAATTCTATATCAATTAACTTATTTTCATTGTATTCATCTTCTTGGAGCACTAAATTGTTGTACAACATATGCAGGTGTAATGCTTGTTTAAATTTAGGGTCCGTTAGCCGCCACGATTTCATATCGTTGAAATTTTCTTTGGACATGCAATTTAGATCTCAAAATTTATACTTTTCCTCATAAACATGAAAATACTACAATTTGTGAAAACTATCAAAACTTCTCAACTCTTATACAATCTTTTCCAATGAGCAAGCCATAGTTTATAAAACAAGGTACCGGAATATTCTAAGGTGACACATTAATAAAACACATATCTCCATGTTCCTTTAATAAATACTATTATAATTTTTCAAATACACATAATTTTACAAAGATCTACTCGTCCAATAAGTCAACAGTAGTAGTAACTAGCTATTTTTAAAGACAATTTTTTTTCATATGGTACGAGCAATCTTTTCATGTCGAGCATGAGTTTTTTTTGTTTTTCTTTTTTGCAAAATTTTAAAATTATGTGTTCTTCTTGCAAAATATAAACTTATGTGTCAAATTTTAAGGTTTTCAAAATTGAAATCACACACTTGAAATTGAAATCCGGAGAATTTGAGATTTAAAATTGAAGATAAAGTTCTTTTAGATGTTATAAACAAACAATGATTTCAAATCAAAACTTTAAATTCAATATCCGAATTGCATGATCAAATGCCTACTTAGATAACAATTATACCATAGGGCTTCAAATGTCACTCCAAATGCTTCTGTTACAAGATAACTTTTTTTCCCCAATGTTTCACTCCAAAGATAACTAAGAATCGGATAATAATCAAAGATGGAATTTTAACATACCTTTAATTTGAATTTGAAGCTCATAATTTCCCCAGCTTTCTTGCTCTTGTTGAATTTTCTTTGCACTAATGTCGACTGCAAGGTTGCAATTTTCTATCTGGACCAATTTTAGTGTCATTATTTCTCCAAAACTTGGTGGAATCTCCTCCAGTTCGATGAGACCCCGAAGGAATAGTTGCTCAAGCATCGGAAAATTATCACTAGATGCTTCCCAACTTTCTAGATTTTCCAACAAAAAATGTAGATATTTTAATTTTTGAAACACAACATGTTCATTTAGTATCCATTTTGTTCCATTGAATGCACATTCTGTTCTGAGAACCTCAAGATTGGGTAAATTTGCCAACACAGCCATGTCTTCCCATGCCAAATGGGTCCAAGCTAATTTCAATTGCTTCAGATTATGTAGGAAAAAATGATCTCTAGAGAGAATGAGCGGACCATTGTCTGATTCTACTGCTCTTATATGTAGCGTTTCAAGCCTCTGTAGAAGAATGAGACAATCAAGAAAAGCAGACCAACCATTATGTAGATTAACAGCTCTAATCGTTAGCTTATCTAGATTGGGTGTTCTCTTTAGGATATCGGCAAAAAAAGGAGAGGGATCGAGAACAAGTGTATGCAAGTTATTGAGAAACAAAGGTTGTTGCTCTCCAATACTAAGATAGCTTTCTGCCTCAACAGGATTAGGCATATCCACATCTAGAATGTCCACATGTTTTATCTCTGACATTGTCCAGATCTCCGCTGGGAGCTGCACATTTTTCCTTGCTGAATAAATAATTATGGTCTGTAGATTGCACAATTTGGCTAGTGAAGAAGGATTGTCAATTCTTGCATCAACATACCTCAAATGTACAAGTTGAGGTATTATACCAGAGAAATCATAGCTAATTTCACGTGCATCCAACACCTTAAGCAGCTTGAAATCTGAAATACTATCGGGCCAGTGAGTTTTTCCGATAACTAAATAAGATATACCAGCTCCCATAAAGATCAAGCTGCGGGTTGTAATCTTACCACTCCTATGACTTGGATGATCGCAAAAATAATCTTCAATCAAACACGGGATGATCACTCGCCGACGATCATTTATGTCATGTGAGTAAGTGGGAACATCACTGTACGGGAAATGCACAACATTTTCAATTTGAGCTTCTCTTATGCACAGCTTCCGTAGAAGATCGTGAATTTTGCAAGTTTTCATCCCTCCATCAGGCTTACCAACCAAAATTAGACTCCTATCCATTAACTCTTGTACATACTCCTCTGCCACCACTTCTAGCCTTTTATTGCTTCTTGCCTTTATGAATTGCTCAGCAATCCATGAGCTAATCAACTTTGAAACACGGATCTCCATATCTTCGGGAAAACCTCCTATATAGAGAAAGCACGCCTTCAAGTATTGGGGCAAGCAATTGTAGCTCAAAGAAAGAATTGCTTGACACTGTTCTGAGACCGTACGAAAGAATGAGTTCAAGTTTTCCTCAACTTTCTTCCAATTACCATGAATCGGGTCCATCTTGCCAAGAAGTCCAGCAATGACAACAATCGAGAGAGGTAATCCTTGACATTGTCGTATGATATGCTTCCCTGTTTCTTCTAGTTGTGGAGGACAAGGATCTTTTCTGAATAGTGTTTTGGTAAATAGTTCCCAACTATCATCTGAACTTAGAAAAGGCACATCACGAGGAGGAAAATCAGGGGAACTGGCATGATCAGCAACATTTTTTAGACGAGTGGTTAATATAATTCGGCTTTTATTGTCATCATTTGGAAATATTCTTCGCATTTGGTCCCAAGCCTCAGTACTCCAAAGATCATCTATGACAATTAGAAATCTTCTACCCTTCAGACCTCTGTACACAATCTCCATTAGTTGATCATTGCTTATTTCTTGATTGATGATTCCAGTAATTGAAGAGGCAACTTCAAGAAGCATTTTTCTCTTATTATATAGTTCAGAGATGGTGACCCATGCATGTTTATCAAATCGACGACGAATGCTTGAGCTATCAAAAACTTTTTTGGCAAGAGTTGTCTTACCAATACCGCCCATACCAACAAGTGATATGACTATTAGCTCTTTTGTTTGGACATTGAGACAATTTAGTATGGTGTCCAAGTCATCCTTCATCCCAACAAAAGTCATTTCCTCAGTTGTACTTTTTCCTGATGAGGAGGAAGTTGTTGCTAATTCTGCTGATTTGCTTCCATGCTTGTTAAACTCGATCACCATCACCTCTCTTCTGAGAGAATCAAATTCTGTTGCAACTTCTTGCAATTCTTCATTGAAGAATCTACAAGCCCTTTCTCGGTCGTCTCCATTATCTGCTAAAATCAGGCTTCCTAAGCTTGAATCAACTCTATCTTCTGCTTTGTAGACTACATCTCTGATCTTCTTTTCTAAAACCTTGAGATTTTCAATATCATTGACTTCTTTTGTAGAATCCTCAAGAAAAACTTGAAGAGCACATAGACTTTGATACACAGATTCAACATGTTGTTGTTGTATAGAGCTTCCACAAATCAAAGGTGATTTAGAGTGGAGGAGTTGCTGCAGTGTATGCATAAGTGAAGAAAGAGCAGCATAAGCCATTTCTTTTCTCTGAGTTTTGTGTTTCGTTCCTTTCTTTTTTCTGTAACCACTTGGCTTTATTAGTCAAAGTATATGAAAGCATGAATAGTGAATACAATTACTTTTCTCATAAAATCGTTAATTGTAATCAAATAAAATAAAACTCATCTAGGGTGTGTTCAGTAAAAAAAAAAAATTGAAAAATAAGTGAGTTTTTTAACCCATTTTTTACTGTTTGGTAAGCAAAGAAGAAACTATTATTCCTATAATATTAAATGTAATCTAGCAAAACACTATAGGGGTGGGATGGGATGGGATGGTGAGTGAGGTCCTGGGTGGGAATGTAGCATTGGGTGGTGGGAGGAGACAATGAAGTAAAAATGTATTTCATGCAACTTGTTTTTCCTATTTTCATTAGGAAATCATTTTTCTCATTTTTAAGGAACTTGTTCTCCTAGAGAAAATATTTTTCTCTGTACCGAAAACGCCCGTAATGTAACGTTGTTTTCTGTAATAAAGTTGATGGATTGACAACTGGTTTGTTGACAAATGACCAGACAATGCATCACAATGTTCTGAATAGTCTCTAGGACACAAACTTTGACTGATTCAAATTAATGGTACCATTTGCATTAATGAATTGGCTCAAGAACATAATGGTACCATTTATGTAGTGCAGTGAACGTACTATTATTTGTTCTTAAATAAACCTTTTTGAGTTAATAAAGAAAGAAAACTGATAATAAAATTAAGAAATCAGTTAAAGATAAACACAATAATTATATTAGTTAAGAACCTAATCACCTCGTATTTCATTCAATAAAACACCTAAACTAGTTGAATCTTCAAGAGGGAGATTACCAAGAGTTCACCCTCAAGCTCAAAAAGTTCAACCTTAACAACATTCAACAAAATCTAAATGAAAGATGGCCTTATGTTCACTATTTATACTGAGGTCTAAACAATTAACAGATCTCAAACTTTACAAGCCTTTTAATAAAATACAAGCAGGAAAATCAAAGAAACAGAAAATTACATGAACATATAAAGAATTGGCTAATAATTAAAGAGGCAATTTCAATTAACTGAAAGTTCGAACTTGAAACTCATAATTACCCCAGCTTTTCTGATCTTCTTGAATTTGCTTTGCACTAGTGACGACTGAAGAGTTGCAATATTCTATCCGGATTGATTTTAGAGTCAATATTTCTCCAATACTCTCGGGAATCTCCTCCAGGAAATGCAACCAAGTCAGGTTTAGTTGCTCAAGCATCGGAAAATTATCACTAGTTGCTTCCCATCTTTCCAGATTTCCATGCTGAACTTGTAGATATTTTAGTTCACGAAACACAACATCTTCGTTTAGTTTCCAATCTGTTCCCCAGAATGCATTCTTACATGCTTTGAGCACCTCAAGATTGGGTAAATTAGCCAACAAGGCCATATTTTCCCATGGGAAAAAAGTAGAATCTAAACTCAATTTGTTGAGATTAGGGAGGAAAATATCCCTAGAGAGAATGAAGGGAGCATCGAGCGATGCTTCTGCTTGTATATTTAGTGTCACAAGCCCCTGTAGAAGAAGGAGACAATCAAGAAAAGCAGTCGACTCACTACTACGTACGTTAATCTTGAGCTTATTCAGATTGGGAGTTCTTCTCAAGATTTCCACCACAACAGGAGAGAATCTAAGAGCAAGTGTTTGCAAGTTATTCAGAAACAAAGGCTCTTCTCCAATGCCATGACTTTCTGGATTAGGCATATCCACATTTTCAATTTCCACATGTTTTATCTCTGACATTGTCCAGATCTTCGGTGGGAGCTGCACATTTTTCCTTTCTGAATAAATAATTATGGTCTGTAGATTGCACAATTTGGCTAGTGAAGAAGGATCGTCAATTCTTGCATTAATATACCTCAAATGTACAAGTTGAGGTACTATATGAGAGAAATCGTGGAGCATTTCACGTGCATCCAGCACCTTAAGCAGCTCGAAATCTGAAATGCTATGGGGCCAGTGAGTTATTCCAGTAACTCTATAAGATTGATAACCTCCCATTAAGATCAAGCTGCGGGTTGTAATCTTACTACTCCTGTGCCTTGGATGATCACAAAAATAATCCCGAATCAAACACGGAATTATCACTCGCCGACGATCATTTATGACATCTGAGTAAGTGGGGACATCACTGTATGGGAAATGTACAACATTTTCAGTTTGAGCTTCTCTTATGCACATATGCCGTAGAAGATCGTGAATTTTGCAAGTTTTGATCCTTCCATTAGGCCTTCGCGCACCAACCAAAAGTAGACTCCTATCCATTAACTCTTGTACATACTCCTCTGCCACCACTTCTAACCTTTTGTTGCTTCTTGACTTTATGAATTGCTCAGCAATCCATGAGCTAATCAACTTTGAAACACGGATCTCCATATCTTCAGGAAAACCTCCTATATAGAGAAAGCACGCCTTCAAGTATTGGGGCAAGCAATTGTAGCTCAAAGAAAGAATTGATTGACACTGTTCTGAAACCGGACCAAAGAATGAGTTCAAATTTTCCTCAATTTTCTTCCAATTATCATGTGTCATGTCTATCTTGCCAAGAATTCCAGCAATGACAACAATGGATAGAGGTAATCCTCGACATTGTTGTATGATATGCTTCCCTGTTTCTTCTAGTTGTGGAGGACAAGGATCTTTTCTGAATAGTCTTACAGTAAATAGATTCCAACTATCATCTAAACTTAGAAAAGACATACCATGAGGAGGAACATCAGGACTTGCATAATCAGCCACATAGTTGAGGCGAGTGGTTAATAGGATTCGACTTTTGTTGTTGTCGTTAGGAAATATTCTTCGCATTTGGTCTCAAGCCTCAGTACTCCAAAGATCATCTATGACAATTAGAAATCGTCTATCCTTCAGACCTCTATACACAATCTCCATTAGTTGATCATTGCTCTTTTCTTGATTGACTCCAGTAATTGAAGAGGCAACTTCAAGAAGCATTTGTCTCTTATTATATTGTTCAGAGATGGTGACCCATGCATGTTTATCAAATCGATCACGAATGGTTGAGTCACCAAAAACTTTTCTGGCAAGAGTTGTCTTACCAATACCGCCCATACCAACAACTGATATGACTATTAGCTCTTTTATTTGGGCATTGAGGCAATTTAGTATGGTGTCCAAGTCATCCTTCATCCCAACAAAAGTCGTCTCCTCAGTTGTACTTTTTCCTGATGAGGAAGAAGTTGTTGCTAACTCTGCTGATTTGTTGTCATGCTTGTTAAACTCGATCTGCATCACCTCTTTCCTGAGAGAATCAAATTCTATTTCAACTTCTCGCAATTCATTATTGAAGAATCTACAAGCTCCTTCCCGGTCATCTCCATTATCTGCTAAAATAATGTATCTTAAGCATGAATCAACTCTATCTTCTGCTCTGTAGACTACATATCTGATCTTCTTTTCTAAAACCTTGAGATTTTCAATATCATTGACTTCTTTTGTAGTATCCTCAAGAAAAACTTGAAGAGCACATAGACTTTGATAAGAAGATTCAACATGTTGTTGTTGTATAGAGCTTCCACAAATCAAAGTTGATTTAGGCTGCAGGAGTTGCTGCAGTGTATGCATAAGTGAAGAAAGAGCAGCATAAGCCATTTTCTGTGAGCTTAGATTTCAGTCCTAACCCTGGTTTCACAAGGAAAACATTGACAGATTCAAGTTAGTGGTATCATTTTCATTAACAAACTTGATGGAGTAGTTGTTCACATTTGAATTGAAAAGAGAGAAACTGTCATTTTCAGTCTAATTAACAATTGTTAGCCAACCTTTGACTCATTCAAGTGAATGGTACCATTCTTAAATAAACTTTATCAAGTAGTAGTTGACATTTGGCTTAATAAAGAAAGAGAGAAACTGTCATTTTCAGGCTAATGAATAGTTTAGATGCTTGTGTTTCTATCAACATGGTGGCTAATCCTTAATTCCTGTCATTAACAATGTTTTAGTAGCTCTTCCAACTGGACAGTTTTATTACTCCATATAACAAAAATCATTATTTTACATAATGACAGGTCTAATTAATTGGAGAAAGTTGGATTTATTTTCAGATCAGGTCCTTGAAAAGAACCTACCTAGCTCGACAACAGTCTGATAGTTTGCTTGAGCTTATAGATGAGGACTATCCATAATAAACATAGATACGGACTTTGGAGACGATGAAAGGATTTATGGAGCGATTTACAAGTACTTTCTCGGAGACAAATCAACAATGTGTTGATCAATTGTATTCCTTTCTGATGATCTAGCTGAGGAACAAGTTTTCACTTTTTTATATTTGCTCACCTCCGTGTTAAACTCGATCTGCATAAATTTTTTCCTAAGAAAATCAACTTCTTTTTCCACCTTTTTCGTATAACACTTGACAAGTCATTTCTTGGAGTACTCGAGAACCTGCTAAAATGATGATTCTTAGGCTTGAATCAACTGCATCCATATACTTTGCACACTGCATCTCTAGTATATGCATAAGTGAAGAGAGAAGTTTGGTTAGAATAGTTTGAAAAACGTTCAATGCAGTATATGCTGGAAAGTCCCAAAAGACGGAGTTTAGTGGAGATACGAAAACAAGTTAATGGAAAAGGCCTCAAAGCTACTGCATCTACCTAGCTAGAAATTGCCATCTTTTTAAACTCCTTGCTTTGGCAGCTGTCATGATTTTCGGACTTATTTTCTATCCTCGAGAAAACTCTCGTGATACTGATTCAAATTACTCGGTAACACAAGCAATGGGGATGGTGCAATGCAAGACACAGTGTAGTTCTTATACTAGTGGCGAACTCCAAACTTTGATCCAACTGGAATTGTTCCAAAAAGTGCCACAGACTTCAAATCCAGCAGAATATAAAAACTCCCACTTCGAACCAAATGTGCATAATAATAACTGTAGATTAAACACTACGTACCAAGAACGAAGCCCAGTCGATTTGAAACAGTCAGTGGAACAAACAAAGACTATAGTTCATGATCAAGTCATTCGTTTCTATAGTGGTTTGGAATTTCATTTTTTCCCCGTAAATTTGTTTAATTGGTTCATCAAGGATAGGATGAAGCAGGAGTATTAAAGATAGAAAGCTAGACAAAGTATTAAAAAGACAATAGTTACAAAATCTAAATGAAAGATGACATAATGTTCACTATTTATTTATACTAAGGTATAAACAATTACTAAAAAAGACCATAGGTGCTTGGGCTCTTCACTTGTAATTAGGGCACAATCCTTGAATGCAATTGTAGACTATATTTGCTTCTCCCAAAAGATCATTAATCAAATGAATCCCAATATCTTGAAGGTCCTTTGCTACTATTTTGAAACATGAAATCTGCAGATGACCAAAGTGATATTAACATACATCAGAACAAATTAAATAATGGTGAGAAATGGCAAAATTCCACTCCAGTATATAAACTAACAGAAATCAGTCAATTTCAGACGGGCGTTGAGAGAACATGTAATTTAAGATTAACTGTATGTTATTGATATTAGTAGCTTAAATAAATGCAAGCAAGGAAATCACAAGAGGATTCTCTTTATATCTTACTCTATTACTTCTTGATACATATTCGACAATGACTTGACCTTCCTTACGAATTACGATACAGTTCTATATCAATTCAAAATTTGATGAAGATCTTGATGTTCAAATTTTCCTCAAAGTTTACAAGCCTTTTTATAAGATAAGCAGGTAAAAATAGAAAAAATAATAGTAATACAGAGAAAATCACATGAACATATTAAGAATTGGCGAGAGTTTTAACTTACCTAATTCTCAGTACAAGATAATATTCGAACTTGAAGCTCATAATTTCCCCAGCTTTCTTGCTCTTCTTGAATTTTCAGTGCTCTAGTCTCGATTGAAGAGCTGCACCTTTCCAGATATGCATACTCAATTGGTAGATATTTTAACTTTTGAAACACAACATCTTCATTTAGTATCCAATTTGTTCCATCGAATCCAAAGTGTGCTTTGAGTACCTCAAGATTAGGTAAATTAGCCAATACAACCATTTCTTCCCACGGCAAGGAAGTAAGATCTAATCTCAATTGCTTGAGATTAGGCGGGAAAATATCAGGTAATGGGAGATCAATGGGAGAAGAATCGTCCATCAGGCTGAATTGGTATAGAATAGTTTTGCCTATATCATTGACCTCTAATCCTGCTCCTTTTATATGTCATGTCTCAAGCCCCTGTAGAAGAAAGAGAGTTCAAATCAGACCACTCAGAAGCTACACCTCTAATCTTTAGCTTATTTAGATTCGGAGTTCTTCTTAGTACTTCTGCCAAAAAAGGAGAGGAATATAGATCAAGTGTCTGCAAGTTATTGAGAATCAAAGGTTGTTCTCCAATATTATGACTTTCTGACTCGAGAGGATTGGGAATATGTATTTTCCATTCAATTTTCAGATGTCTTATCTCTGGCATTGTCCAGATTTCTTGTGGGAGATGCAAATCTCTTCTTGTAGAATTACGAAAAATTATGGTTTGTAGATTCCACAATTTGGCTAGTGAAGGAGCTTCCTCAATATTTGCATCAACATATCTCAAATGTACAAGTTCAGATATTACATGAGAGAAATCATGATCAATTGAAGACACATACAACACCTTAAGCAGCTTGAAATGTGAGATAATGGATACACAAGTTTCACGAAGATTGCTCGTAAAATCCAAGTTGCTCATAAAAACCAAGCTGCGTGTTATACTCGTAATACCACTCCCATGCTCCGGAAGATAAACATACTCATACCAATTAGTATTAACCGGAAGCATCACTCGTCGTTGATAATGTATGCCTTCTGAGGAAATGTAGCCATTATCATTCAAGATGTGCACAAAATTCTCAATCTGAGCTTCTCTTATGCACAACTGCCGAAGAAGATCGTGAATTTTACATGTTCGCACCCTTCCATTAGCCCTTCGAGTACCAACCAAATATAGACGTCTATCAATTAACTCTTCTAGATACTCCTCTGCCACCACTTCTAACCTTTTATTGCATCTTGTTGTTACCAATTGCTCACCAATCCATAAATTAGTCAACTTCGAAACACTAATCTCCATATCTTCAGGAAAGCCTCCAACATACAGAAAACACGCCTTCAAGTATTGGGGCAAGTAATTGTAGCTCAAAGAAAGAATTGCTTGACACTGTTCAGAAACTGTACCAAAGAATGATTTCAAACCTTCCTCAACTTTATTCCAATTATCATACATTCTGTCCAACTTGGCAAGTAGTCCAGCAACGACAACAATCGAGAGAGGTAATCCTCAACATTGTTGTATGATACGCCTCCCTATTTCTTCTAGTTGAGGAGGACATGCTTCTTCTTGGAATGATCTTTCAGTAAATAGATTCCAACTATCATCTAAACTTAGAAAAGGCATATCATGAGGAGGAATATCAGGGCTTGCATAGTCCGCTACATAGTTAAGGCGCGTAGTTAGTAGGATTCGGCTTTTATTGCTGTCATTTGGAAATAGTCTTTGCATTTGGTCCCAAGCCTCAGTATTCCAAAGATCATCTATGACAATTAGAAACCTCCTACCCTTCATACCTCTATATGCAATCTCTGTTAGCTGATGATTGCTCTTCTTTTGATTGTTTTCATCAGTCCTATCCCGATTAATTGAAGACACAAGTTCAAGAAGCATTTGTCTCTCATTATATTCTTCAGAGATAGTTACCCATGCATGTTTATCAAATCGACAACGAATGAATGAATCATCATAAATTTTTCTAGCAAGAGTTGACTTACCTATTCCACCTATACCAACAATTGATACGACAATTAGGTCATCTGTTTGGGCAGTGAGATGATCTAGTATGGTGTTGAAGTCATTCTTCATCCCAACAACAGTATTTTCCTCAATTATTGATCATTTTCCTGATGTGGAAATTCTTGCTAGCTCTGCAGACTTGCTTTTGTGCTTGTTAAACTCGATCAACATCACCTCTTTGCTGAGAAAGCAAACTTCTTTTTCCACTTTTAGCAATTCTTCATAAAAGGATTTACAAGCCCTTTCTCGGTTGCCTTCATTATCTTCTACAAGGATGCTTCTTAGGATTGAATCAACTCTATCTTCTGCTTTGTACACTACATCTCTTATCCTCTTTTCTAAAACCTTGAGATTTTCAATATCATTGGTTTTTTTAATAGTATCCTCAAGGAAAACAAAGGCTTTGATAGACAGATTCAACATGTTGTTGTGTACGGCTTCCACAAACAAACCATTGGCTAGGTTGCAAGAGTTGTTCCAATGTATGCATAAGTGAAGAAAGTGCAGCATAAGCCATTTTTTTTCCCTTCCTTTTTTGAGTTTGAGAGGCTAAAATTGGTTGGGATATTGTGAGTAATGGTTAGGCTAAAGTTTTTGTCCAAATAAACAGGTGTACTACTAACTTTTTATGATTTTCTTTAAAGGTGTAGGGTACTTACTTTTTATCATTTTCTTTAATAAAGTTGATGGATTGCTTATTGGTTCTTTGACAAATGACAACACAATGCAGTCCACCTTACATTACAAAACAAGTAAATCAAATAGTAGTAACTTTCTATTGTTCTTTTATTATTCTTTAATAGTTATTACTAACCATGCAGATGCAGTGGACTAACTGTATTCCCTTTTTTAAAACAATGACAAAAGGGGAAACAGAAAGAAAATTGATTGTTAGCAAATCTGAAACATTGAAGAATTCTGTTAGCACTGCATATCTTCATGTCGGAAAACAGGCATACGCTGCGGAAGCAAACAGTCTTGGATCACTTGGAAAACAGGCATACGCAACGGAAGCAAACAGTCTTGGATCACTTGCATGTAATATAGACAACACATAATCATAGATTTTAATCAAATATAAAATCGATATTTATCTCTTGAAGCATGACCATGAACACGAATCAATCCTTCACACACGAGCAAAGTCCATCCACACGATCATTCTCTAGTAAGTGAAATTTGTGTCGGCGAATTTCTCCTGGAAAAACGTAGAAAAACCCTTCTTCTTTTTTTCTTTTGATGGAATAAGACCCCTTATATAGACACACAAAGTATTAAAGTTTTAAAGCCTTTTCCAAACCTGCTAGGTCTTCCTTTTCTACCAAAAAATAAATTTCATTTAATTCCTAATTATTCGGTCACAGCAGAGACAACAAATTTAATTAGTGAGGCTTCCAATTGTGGTATTAATTTGCAAAATGAATGAATTAATCCTATCACAATAAATTACAAATTATTCCACTAAAATATGTAATTGCACTCCTCGATTTAATTTCAAAATCATTCATTAAATCTTATTTAACTCCTCGTGTTAAGATCACATATACCAATCAATTAAATTAAATTTCTGATAATTTAATTAATTGATTAATTTAATCCTTTATTCCTAAGCTTAACTTAATTGATTAATACAAAATTCACCTGCAGAATTTTCATATAAAAATTTATAAGCAACCATAAAGGGGTATCATCAATCTCAAGGTCGAGACATGGATTCTATCAACTAATCATTATTTCGCAAATGTTATTTGTCATTATCCAACCTATCGGGAACATTTTAACTCACAAAGAGTTCACCCTTTGATAGATCAAGATAACAAACAAATTGCATTGATCATAATAATTATATCAATATTAAGAGTATAATTACATTAAATGATCTAGAGAAATTATTTATAAATATTAAGGACATAAACAACTTGTGTTTGCCCCTTTGAACCAACGCGCACCATTTAATAGGTTGTCGTGTTATAGTCCATGGATTTTGTGTGATATGTGCGTCCGGCAGTATTTTGGCCAAAAATTTTTGTAGGCGTCCGTGACGACCTATTTATTGGCGCGCTTTGGTTCAGATGAGCAAATGTGGGCTTTTTGGATTTCAAACGTGGCCCGGAATGAGAAATAGGGATATTTCTATTATTTTGTGTGTTATAAATCATGAATTTTGTGTGATATGTGCGTCCGACGGTATTTTGGCTGAAATTTTTTGTGGGCGTCCGTGATGACCTATTTAATGGCGCAAATGTGGGTTTTTTGGATTTCAAACGTGGCCCGAAACGGGAAATAGAGATTTTTTATTTTTTTTCATGTGTTATAGTCCATTGATTTTGTGTGATATGTGCGTCCGGTGATATTTTGGCCAAAATTTTTCGTGGGCATCCGTAACGACTTATTTAATGGCGCGCGTTGGTTCGGAGGGGAAAACGTGGGCTTTTTGGATTTTAAACGTGGCCCAGAATGGGTAATAGGGATTTTTTAATTTTTTTGTGTGTTATAGTCCATGGATTTTGTGTGATATGCGCGTCCAGTGGTATTTTGGTCAAAATGTTTTGTGGGGGCGTCTGTGATGACCTATTTAAGGGGGCGCGTTGGTTCGGAGGGGCAAACGTGGGCTTTTTGGATTTCAAACGTGGCCCGAAATGGGTAATAGGAATTTTTCAATTTTTTCGTGTTTTATAGTCCATGGATTTTGTGTGATATGCGCGTCCAGTGGTATTTTGGTCAAAAAATTTTGTGGGCGTCTGTGAAGACCTATTTAATGGCGTGCATTGGTTCGGAGGGGCAAACGTGGCCCGGAATGAAAAATAGTATTTTTCGGGATTTTCGTGTGTCATAGTCCATGGATTTTGTGTGATATGTGCGTCCGGCGGTATTTTGGCCAAAACTTTTCGTGGGCGTTCGTGACAACCTATTTAATGGCGCGGTTGGTTCGGAGGGGCAAACGTGGACTTTTTGAATTTCAAACATGGCCCGAAACGGGAAATAGGGATTTTTTGGTTTTTTCGTATGTTATAGTCCATGGATTTTGTGTGATATGTGCGTCCGGCGGTATTTTGGTCAAAAATTTTTGTGGGCATCCTTGACGACCTATTTAATGGCACGTGTTAGTTCGGAGGGACAAACATGGGCTTTTTGGATTTCAAACGTGGCTCGGAAAGGGAAATAGAGATTTTTCAGTTTTTTCGTGTGTTATAGTCCATAGATTTTGAGTGATATGTGCGTTCGGCGGCATTTTGATCAAATTTTTCTGTGGGCGTCAGTGATGACCTATTTAATGGCGTGCATTGGTTCAGTGGGGCAAACGTGGGCTTTTTTAATTTCAAACGTGGCCCGGAACAGGAAATAGGGATTTTTAATTTTTTCGTGTGTTATAATCCATGGATTTAGTGTGATATGTGCGTCCGACAGTATTTTGGGTGAAATTTTTTGTGGCCTTCCGTGACGACCTACTTAATGGTGCGCATTGGTTCAGAGAGGCAAACATGAGCTTTTTGGATTTCAAACGTGGCCCAGAATGGGAAAATAGGAATTTTTCGGTTTTTTCGTGTCTTATAGTTCATGGATTTTGTGTGATATGTGCGTCCGGCGGTATTTTGGCCAAACTTTTTCATGGGCATCCATGATGATCTATTTAATGGCACGTTTTGGTTCGGATGGGCAAACGTGGAATTTTGGGATTTCAAACGTGGCCCAGAACAGGAAATAGGGATTTTTTAGTTTTTTCGTGTGTTATTGTCCATTGATTTTGTGTGATATGTGCGTCCGACGGAATTTTAGCCGAAAGTTTTCGTGGGCGTCCGTGATGACCTATTTAATGGCGCGCGTTGGTTCGGAGGGGAAAACGTGGGCTTTTTAGATTTAAAACGTGGCCGAGATTGGGAAATGGGGACTTTTAGTTTTTTCGTGTGTTATAGTCCATGGATTTAGTGTGATATGTGCTTCCGGCAGTTTTTTGGGTGAAATTTTTTGTGGGCGTCCGTGACGACCTATTTAATGGCGCGTGTTGGTTCAGAGGGGCAAAAGTGAGCTTTTTGGATTTCAAAAGTGGCCCGAAATGGAAAATAGAGATTTCTCAGTTTTTTAGTGTGTTAAAGTCTATGGATTTTGTGTGATATGTGCGTCCAACGGTATTTTGGCCGAAATTTTTCGTGGCCGTCCGTGATGATCTATTTAATGGCGTGCGTTGGTTCGGAGGGGCAAACGTGGGTTTTTTGGATTTCAAACGTGGCCCGAAATGGGAAATAGGGATTTTTCTATTTTTTTTTGTCATATGTGCGTCCGGCGGTATTTTGGCTGAAATTTTTTGTGGGCGTCCGTGACGAACTATTTAATGGCGCGCGTTAGTTTGGAGAAGCAAACGTGGGCTTTTTGAATTTCAAACGTGGCCCGGAATGAGAAATATGGATTTTTCAGTTTTTTAGTATGTTAAAGTCCATGGATTTTGTGTGATATGTGCGTCCATCGGTATTTTGACCAAAAAATTTCATGGGCACTCGTGACGATATATTTAATGATGCGCGTTGGTTCGGAGGGGCAAACGTGGGGTTTTGAATTTCAAAAGTGGCCCGAAATAGAAAATAGAGATTTTTCAATTTTTTCGTGTATTATAGTCTATGGATTTTGTGTGATATGTGCGTTCGGTGGTATTTTGGCCGAATTTTTTTGTGGGCGTCTGTGACGACAAATTTAATGGCGCGCGTTGGTTCGGAGGAGAAAACGTGGGCTTTTTGGATTTCAAATGTGGCCCGGAATGGAAAATATGTATTTTTTGATTTTTTCGTGTGTTATAGTCCATGGATTTTGTGTGATATGTGCGTCCGGTGGTATTTTGGCCAAACTTTTTTGTGGGCGTCCGTGATGACCTATATAATGGCGCGCGTTAGTTTGGAAGCGCAAACGTGGATTTTTTGAATTTCAAAACGTAGCCCGGAACAGGAAATAGGGATTTTTTGAGTTTTTCGTGTGTTATAGTGTTTGGATTTTGTGTGATATGTGCGTCCGGCAGTATTTTGGCTGAAATTTTTTGTTGACATCCGTGACGACCTGTTTAATAGCGCGCGTTGGTTCGGAGGGGCAAACGTGAGCTTTTTGGATTTCAAACGTGGCCCGAAACGGAAAATAGGGGGTTTTCGATTTTTTCATGTGTTATAGTCCATTGATTTTGTGTGATATGTGCGTCCGGTGGTATTTTGGCCGAAAGTTTTTGTGGGAGTCCGTGACGATCAATTTAATGGCGCGCGTTGGTTCGGAGGGGCAAACGTGGGCTTTTTGGATTTCAAACGTGGCCCGAAATAAAAAATAGTGATTTTTTGGTTTTTTCGTGTGCTATAATCCATGGATATTTTGTGATATGTACGTCCAGTGTTTTTTTGGCCAAAATTTTTCGTGGGTGTTCGTGACTATATTTCTAATGGCGCGCGTTGGTTCGGATGGGAAAACATGGGCTTTTTGGATTTCAAACATGGCCCGGAATGGGAAATAGAGATTTTTCAGTTTTTTCGTGTTCTATTATAGTCCATGTATTTTGTGTGATATGTGCGACTGGTGATTTTTTGGCTGAAATTTTTCGTGGGTGTCCGTGACGACCTATTTAATGACGCGCGTTGATTCGGAGGGGAAAACATGGGTTGTTTGGATTTCAAACGTGGCCCAGAATTTGAATTAGGGATTTTTTAGTTTTTTCGTGTCCTATTATAGTCTATGAATTTTGTGTGATATGTGCGTCTCGTGATTTTTTTGCCCAAAATTTTTCATGGGTGTCCGTGATGACCTATTTAATGGCGCGCGTTGGTTCGGAGGGGAAAACGTGGGCTTTTTGGATTTAAACATGGCCCGAAATGGGAAATAGGGATTTTTTAATTTGTTCGTGTGCTATAGTCCACAGATTTTGTATGATATATGCGTCTGGCGGTTTTTTGGCCAAAAGTTTTATTGAGCGTCCGTGACGACTTATTTAATGGCGCGCGTTGGTTTGGAGGAGCAAACATTGGATTTTTGGATTTCAAACGTGGCCCGCAATGAGAATTAGAGATTTTTCGGTTTTTTCGTGTGCTATACTCAATGAATTTTGTGTGATATGTGCGTCCGTCGATTTTTTGGTCAAAAATTTTTGCGGGCGTCCGTGACGACCTATTTAATGGCTTGCGTTGATTTGGAGGGACAAACGTGGGTCTTTTAGATTTCAAACGTGGTCCGAAATAGGAAATAGGGATTTTTCGGTTTTTCGTGTGTTATAGTCCATGTATTTTTTGTGATATGTGCGTTCGGTGGTTCTTTGGCCCAAAATTTTCATGGGCGTTCGTGACGACATTTTTAATGGCGCGCGTTGGTTCAAAGAGGTAAAAGTGGGATTTTTAGATTTCATACGTGGCCCGGAATAGGAAATTGGGATGTTTCAATTTTTTCGTGAGCTATAGTCCATGAATTTTGTGTGATATGTGCGTTCGACGGTTTTTTGGCCGAAAATTTTTGTGGGCGTCCGTGAGGACCTATTTAATGAAGCGTGTTGGTTCGGAGGGGCAAACGTGGCCCGGAACGGGAAATAGGAATTTTTCAGTTTTTTCGTGTGCTATAGTCCATAGATTTTATGAGATATGTGCATCTGGAAGTTTTTTGTGGGCGTTCGTGATGGCCTATTTAATGGCGCGTGTTGTTTCAGAGGGGCAAACGTGGGCTTTTTGGATTTCAAACGTGGCCCGAAATGGGAAATAAAGACTTTTGATTTTTTCGTGTGTTATAGTCCATGGATTAAGTGTGATATGTGCTTCCGGCAGTGTTTTGGGTGAATTTTTTTGTGGGCGTTCGTAATGACTTATTTAATGGCGAGCGTTGATTCGGAAGGGTAAATGTAGGCTTTATTTATTTCAAACGTGGTCTGAAATGGGAAATAGAGATTTTTTGATTTTTTCGTGTGTGATATTTGGAACGGGCAAACGTTTTTTTGGTTTTTCCGGGCCTGGACGGGCAAATAGTCAATGAATTTTGTGTGATATGTGTGTCTGGTGGTATTTTGGCTGAAAGTTTTTGTGGGCGTCCGTGACGATCTATTTAATGACGCATTTTGGTTTGGAGGGGCAAACGTGGGTTTTTGGATTTCAAACATGGCCCGGAATGGGAATTAGAGGTTTTTTGGTTTTTTCGTGTGTTATAGTAAATGGATTTTGTGTGATATGTGCGTCCGGCGGTATTTTAGCCAAAAAATTTTGTATGCTTCCATGACGACCTATTTAATGGCTCGTGTTGGTTCGGAGGGACAAACGTGAGCTTTTTGTATTTCAAACGTGGCTCAGAACGAGAAATAGGGATTTTTCAGTTTTTTCGTGTGTTATAGTCCATGGATTTTGTGTAAAATGTGCGTCCGGCAGTATTTTGGCCGAAATTTTTTGTGGGCGTCTGTGACGGCGTATTTAATGGCGCGCGTTAGTTTGGAGGGGCAAACGTGGACTTTTTGAATTTCAAACGTGGTTCGAAATGGGAATTAGGAATTTTTCAATTTCTCGTGTGTTATAGTCCATGAATTTTGTGTGATATGTGCGTCCGACAGTTTTTTGGCCAAACATTTTTGTGGGCATCCGTGACGACATATTTAATGGCGTGCATTAATTCAGAGGGGAAAACATGGGCTTTTTGTATTTCAAACGTGGCCCAGAACGGGAAATAGAGATTTTTTGATTTTTTCGTGTGCTATAGTCCATGAATTTTGTGTGATATGTGCGTCCGATGATTTTTTGGCTGAAATTTTTTGTGGGCTTCCGTGACGACCTATTTAATGACACGCGTTGGTTCGGAGGAAAAAACATGGGCTTTTTGAATTTCAAACATGGCCCAGAATTTGAAATAGGGATTTTTCAGTTTTTTCGTGTTCTATTATAGTCAATGAATTTTGTGTGATATGTGCGTCTGGTGTTTTTTCAGCCAAAATTTTTTGTGGGCGTCCGTGATGACCTATTTAATGGTGCACGTTGGTTCAGAGGGGCAAACGTGGGCCTTTTGGATTTAAACATGGCCCGAAATGGGAAATAGAGATTTTTGTATTTTTTTCGTGTGTTATAGTGCATTGATTTTGTGTGATATGTGCGTCCGACGGTTTTTTGGTCAAAATTTTTCGTGGACGTCCGTGACGACCTATTTAATGGCGCGCGTTGGTTTGGAGGAGAAAAAATTTGCTTTTTGATTTTAAACGTGGCCTGGAACGAGAAATAGAGATTTTTGCATTTTCTCATGTGTTATATAGTTCATGAAATTTGTGTATTATGTGCGTCCGGTGATTTTTTAGCCGAGATTTTTCGTGGGCGTCTGTGACGGCCTATTTAATAGCGCGCGTTGGTTCGGAGGGACAAACGTGGGCTATTTTGATTTCAAACGTGGCCCAAAATGGGAAATAGAGATTTTTCCATTCTTTCGTGTGTTATTATAGTACATGGATTTTGTGTGATATGTGCTTCCGAAGATTTTGGCTGAAATTTTTTGTGGGCGTCCGTGATGACCTATCTAATGGCGCGCGTTGGTTCAGAGGGACAAACATGGGCTTTTTTGATTTCAAACGTGATCCGAAATGAGAAATAGGAATTTTTCCATTTTTCATGTGTTATAGTCCATGGATTTTGTGTGATGTGTGCGTCTTACGATTTTCTGGCCAACATTTTTCATGGGCGTCCATGACGACCTATTTAATGGCGTGCGTTAGTTCAGAGGGGTAAAAGTGGGCTTTTTCTATTTCAAACGTGGCTCGAAATGGGCAATAGGAATTTTTCCATTTTTTCGTGTGTTATAGTCCATGGATTTTATGTGATATGTGCGTCCGGCGGTTTTTTGGCAAAAAAATTTCGTGGGCTTTCGTGATGACCTATTTGATGGTGACCGTTGGTTTGGTGGGGCAAAAGTGGGCTTTTTCGATTTCAAACGTGGCCCGAAATGGGAAACAGGGATTTTTCCATTTTTTCGTGTGTTATATTCCAGGTATTTTTGTGTGATATGTGCGTCCGGCGTTTTTTTGGCAAATTTTTTTCGTGAGTGTCCGTGAAGATCTATTTAATGAAACGCGTTGGTTCAGAGGGGCAAAAGTGGTCATTTTTTATTTTAAACGTGGCCCAAAATGAAAAATAAGGTAATTTTTATTTTTTCGTGTGTTATAGTCCATGGATTTTGTGTGATATGTGCGCTTGACAGTTTTCTAGCTGAAATTTTTTATGGGCGTCCGTGACGACTTATTTAATGGCGCCCGTTGGTTCAGAGGGGCAAAGATGGGCCTTTTCAATTCCAAACGTGGCCCAGAACGGAAAATAAGAATTTTTTCATGTGTTATAGTCCATGGATTTTGTGTGATATGTGCGTCCGACGGTTTTTTGGCTGAATTTTTTTGTGGGCATCCGTGAAGACCTATTTAATGGCGTGCGTTGGTTCGGAGGGGCAAACGTGTACTTTATCAATTTCAATACTATAATCCGTAATAAAACTTTCATAATACATTATTTATGTAAAAAGGCCTTAATTGTATTTTAATATTTTTTACAGAAGATTACAACTAGCCCACAGCTCAATTGCAATCCAATTTTTGAGGCCCATTGAATAAAGTTGCATCTTTGGGTTGGGCTTGGGCTTACACTTGCGTCTTTGCTATCTATTATTGCTTTATTTGATATTGGGCTTGGGCTTCCACTTGTAATACTCTTCAGAGAACTCTTTTATATGTTGAGTGTGCAAGCCCAGACCATTTTTCACTTGAATTGTATGTATTAAACTACTATAAAATTTTGCCAAAGGAATTTGCTAGAGATTCAAATTAAATATTGAATCCAAATCCCTTCAGTTTGAGAATGCATCCCATCTAATACATGATCGTGCAAGGTATTTGTATTATTAATCGTCATATAATACTTTCAACGAGTATTTTGTGAGTTCTCTTTGTTTAAACTATCATACCGAAACATATACATAACACGATCCCTATTTATATGTTCATAAAAAGATAACGACTTTATCGCCGTAGGAACTTATAGTTCTAGACCACTAAAAATATACTTTTTTCCTTGTTATATTCAAATCAACAAGAACAAAAACAAAAATGATGGATTGTATCTTCTATGTTATATACAGAGAAATTCTTTTTACTTTTTACCCAACAAAACATGAAGCATTAACTATTGCAGAGTCATTGTACAGTCAGTAATAGGGGGACCAAAAAAAAATAGAACTCTATGTTTAATTTCATTCCTTTTCTATGACCACTTTTAGCTGTATTATTGTAGTTATTATAAATATATATATATATGACAGAATGAACAATGAAGGGAAGCACATGAACAGGTCCAGGTATATATTTATTTTTTAGCATAATTCTCATCCAATACTTGTGGATAAGAGACAAATGACCAATTCAATTATTATTGTATATATATATATATATAATATATCACTTCTATTTCTGGCCACAAATAAAACAATGGACCACTTACAAACCACATCAATTTCACATTCAGAGTTTATCATATACACCAAGTTTGCCATAAATGCACTGTGAAAATTTGATCTCTTTAGTTTTCTTTTTTTTTTCCTTCTTAAAGTTGCATATTTTCTTGGGGTAATATTGATCATCAATCTATCAGCCAAACTGACTAATTATTGAGATTTTATGATTATGCACAACAAGAATAGTTTTAGTTAACCATTGTACAATTTTTCTAAGTTATGAAGAAAAACTCATTGTGCCAGCCTGAATTCGAATTAATCGAGCCCCAAAAACTGAATGAGTTCTTTCTCTCTAGCTTTTTAGTTTAAAACTCATACATCATTCACTTAGAACACCTAAAGGATAAGATGATAACATGTAAATAATTGAACCCTCACATTAGGATAGGTCGACTGAGATTTTGTTCACACATTCAACAATATACACTCTCTCGAACTAAGGTCTACGTGGCCTATAATTATCAATCCGTGAGTCTCCCTGACGAACTAAATTCCACATGGCCCATTATCACGATTCACGGGTCAATTCCCGAGATTCATTAATATGTGAATATCACTCTGTCATCTCCATACTCATCTCGTCGAACCATTTGTTTTGATAACGGTTGTCGGGCTATGTGCCAATCCAAAAATACTCTTAACATCGTGTGATACTTTTTGTTTTGGGTTAAGCTCGCACGATCATTCCAAAAACCTCACACCATTAAAAATATATGTAACGTTCAATCTGTTCAACTACCAATAGTGAACTTTGTTCACACACCCAACAATTATACCTCACAATATTTGGAACTTTCTTGTACTCACAGCAGACTCAAAGTCATGAACCAAACTCAAACTGGTCAGAGTTCAAAAAAAGTGTAACAATGAATGAATCACTGCATACATACATACACTATGACCTATCATATCATTCTTGGTCCTGCAAGTAAATACAATCTACCAAAAACAGTCCCACATGGCTGCTTATATATTGCCAGATACTCATTTCAGCTTTTGGTCCAGCTTCATAAAATCTTGATAGCTCTATAACAAAATACCCAAAACAGAAAAAAGGAAAGAATGGAAAAAAAAAATTAAGTCAATTTTGTACATATATACTATAGGCAAAAAAGTTCATCACATGAAGATTGTTGTTGTTACATCATGTGCATGCAGTGCCAACTATTTTGGGACCAAAATAGACCAACCAGTGATAGTGAATATTTTAGACATATTTTTTTTGACATAGTTTTGTGAAATTATAACTACTTTTTTTAAAAAAAATAAGCAAAAAAGATTGTATCTATGGTTTTAACTAATACCTACAACCAAACATTGAAAAAATTAATCTTAAATTTTATATCGAGATAACCCTCTTAATCCCTATAACCAAATGGCCCCTTATAAGGGCATAAGATGAAACTTGCAAAAGATGCATCGAGGCGATCTTTCAACATTCAAGTGTATGGTCTAATGGTCTATGAATTGAGTGGAAATCATAGAGATTGGTGTTCAAATTTAGGCAGAGGCAAAATGTTAAATTTCTTCCTATTTACATAAGTTTTGATGGTTAAGGCCGTATTTGCGTTAGTGGAAGATTGTAGGCATCCGAAATAAGAAAAAGTGCGCACTGGTTCGAACATCATAATTATAGAAAAAACGCATCCAGACCTTCATTGAAAGGTTTAGGATGTTTTGTCAAACGCACGCTCTTTTTCTTTTTTTTTTTTTGCTTTTTTTTAAATTTAAAATTTAGCCAAATAATGTCTCTCTCAAGTTCTAAAATGGTCCCAAAAGGAGCTCAACCCATGTCTGTAGTTTAAGCTACAAAGATTGTGACACTTCTTTCCTATCTCTTTCTCACAAAATTACTTACTCCATCACTATATATCTCTCTATCAATTCATTTCTTTTAACTCTTATTTGTTTTCTTACATTTATTCTTATTTGAACTATGCCTTAGATTTTATCTATATATGTCCAAGTCCCACTTGTATCTACCATCATTGCTCTTCCCATTTTCAATCTTATATTTATTTATGATAAGTCCACAAAAAAATCATAAAAGCAAAGCATATACATGGACGGATTTACAATTATAGCTACGAGTTCAGTCGAATTCAGTAATTTTGACACCAACCATTAATTTTTGAATTTTAGTTACTCAATTGATTAGTCGATTCAATAACATTTCAAACTCATAAAATTCAGATCCTAGATCATACATCATGAGCATGTATGTATATGGTCTTCTCGATCATTACCTTTCTCGAGAGGACACCTTTTATCGTCGCCTAATGAGGGGAGACGTCTCGGGGTTCAGCATTCAGGGTCATCTGTTGTCGATGTCACGCGTCGAGATCTTCGATTCTACCCCATACATAGTGCGCATTAAATTTAAATTTTGGATCCGTTTTTACTTATGTAGAATCTATTTTACTATAGAAGATATATATGTAGTTATGTCAAATCGTTACAATTAGGAAGATGGGCTCCTTGAAGAGAATAAAGCCATGCACACGAGGACACAATCATATGTTTGTTTTCTCTTGGAATAACATTAACCATTCATTAACTTCCAATGTTTTTTAGCCATTGTTTTTTCTTTAATAATTGTATTGATAATTAATTAACTTTGTCCATTTTCTTTCTACCTCTTTCACATGATGGGATTCCTTACCATAAATAACTAGATGTACAAGTAGGGGTGTACATGGACCGGTTGGTTCGGATTTTTTAAATATCAAACTAAATTATTAGTGTCGGGTTTTTAAATTTATAAACCAAATCAAACCAATAAAAGTCGAGTTTTCCAACCTCGGGTTTTTTGGATTTTTTCGGGGTTTTTCCGATAAAGTTTTCATACAAATATATTAATTAACTTGTGCTTCAAATATTTCTTTAGTCCGAGCAAAATGCAGCTATCTAAGGTATTTCTTAAAAAAATAACACAAAATATATTCACTTTATTTGAAATTTATGAAGTGAGTGATGAAAATAAAATATTCAACCAAAAAAATAATGAAATCACATGGAATAAATATTGCATATTAATAAGTCATAATAAAAATAATTATAATTTAAAAATATTAAGTCATGCTAAAATAAGTCTAATAAGTATTAACTACATGAATAAATATTAAACAGAAAAATAAATTAGTTTATGCATTTATGTAAAATTAAAGAATAAATATCTAACATGATTGTCATTCCTAGTGTTGAATTGAATAATCTTTTGTTAATATTCGTATTGATTTGAGTTTTATTTGAGTTACTAATATCTATAGGTCGTAAAAGGACTTATTGAACCATTTAAAATTCTAAGTTTAAACTTGAAATAACATATTGAAAGATAAAAACTATGAAAAAGTTGAAGAAATATTTATAAATTACATCACAATAAATATTTTTATGTATAAAATTTTAAAATAGTATATATGTAATATCGGGTTGGTTCGGTTCGGTTTGACTTTTTTTAGTTAAAACCAAACCAATTATAGTCGGGTTTTTTTTTCAACACCAAACCAAGTCAAACCAAACCACTAGTCGGATTTTTTTTGCGATTTGGTTCGATTTGCGGTTTGATTCGGTTTACGATTCGATTTTGTACACCCCTATACAAGTTACATAAACCAATTATGCAAGTTTAGTTAGTTAATTATTCTTGTTATTAAAATAATTAAAATTGAACAATGTGGATAATTGCATGAGAAAAAAAACATTAATTATTAATTAAGAGACATAAAAGAAACAACGTGGAAGTTTTTTTAATAGCCTAAAATTATGATTGTTTAAGATTTAATAAATACTTCGATATCAACATCACATATTTAGTTCTTTAAAGTATTAGTTAAAAAAAAAGGTGGAGGCTATTTTTTGCTTGATTAAAGAACAAGAAGTGTTAGCTTGTACCTAAAAGCATAAACATTCTCCCCCAAATTAAAGAATCAAGAATTTGAAAGAGTTTTTTTCTTTCTTTTTTGAGGAATAAAATTTGGGAATAAGGAAAATATATTTATACTTACTAATATATGTTGGAACAATAACAATAACATATCCAGTATAGTTTCACAAATGAGATACGTAGACCTTATTACTGCCTTGTAGGGTAGTGATGTTTTCGATAGACCTTCGACTCAAGTAAAAATATTACCAAGCAGTTATATGTTGGAAGATATATAGAAATGAATTAATCTAAAGCTCCCTCATGTAATTCTAAAAGAGTGTAGGGACGTGTTTGGTAGGCATCAAAAATGTCCACCACACATATTCTTTGCTAGGTAGGAAAATTAATTAGCTCTGCCAAAAAAAAAGTGGGACAAAGAAAAGGGGAAAATGAAAAGAGAAGCAATTAATCAAGGGGTCTATTATTCCACACATAAAAACAAGGAAAAAGCCATAAAATGAGTAACCACAAAAGTCCACAAAAGTCTCTGCCAACCTTCATTCTCACCCCATATGTACATGTATATATAGGTCCCTACCTTTAGTTGGCCTTTATCTTCTTCAAACCCTCCTTCCCTACCGCACCCTTGTTCAGTGGCCGAGCCAGAATTTTTCACTAAGGGAGTTTAAAATTTGAAGAAGTAAACAAGTGAATGAACTAACCGAAGAGGATTCAACATCTATTATATATACATCAAAAATAATTTTAACAATGTATAGATAGTATAAATCTCCGCGTTATGGGGTTCCAAGTTGGCTCCGCCCCTGCCCTTGTTCCTCCCCACCCCACCCACCTAATGGAACTTATATTTTAAACTGAATATTTTCGGCATCCGTCAAATTTCTGATAGACGTACGTTTTGTCAGAAAAGCAATTGTTATAGTTGTTTTCAACGGATTTTTTTGTCAAAGATCAGAAACGTCTATCAAAAATTAACTGATTTCTAATAAATTTCAACCGGATATTAAAATTGGTATGCATAGTTTTTAAAATACTATAATGCATTTAGTTTTTAAAGATTGAATTTATCAAGTCTAAATCTTGAATCGACTTTTATACGTCTACTCCACCCCCACAAATTGCCTACTCCACCCCCACAAATTGCAATAATACCATACATGTCAATATATGCATGTTTGGCTTGGCACACTTTTTTTCTCCCGAAACCCTAATATATGATATATCCCATGCACATGTCCAAGGTATGGGCAGACACATGAAAATGGACCCCTCCTTGTCTTGCCCACGTGTGAGTGTGAGATTAATTTGTGTCTACATATTGTATTGTATACTATGACATGTATGTATAGATATCGACATATTATAGACAAGTTCATACATATACATATAAGTTTTTTTGTATTATGCATTTATTATGATTTATTTTTTTACATATATAGTTGTTAAGGAGCATAAGGCACATCGTAGTAATATAACTAGTACTCCATGGGCATTCACTTGTCGTATTACATTGATTATATATTAACTTGACATTGTCTCTTCTTCTATGTTATTATTATATAAAAATATGTATATATCACCAAAAGTAGATATATATGAGTGTACCCATTGAAGATGTTATGTTTTGGGAAATTATTCTCTTACACCTCCTCCCCCACCTGTAGTAACAAGTCATTATTATAGCATTAAAATGAAGATGTTAACACTTTTTTTCATCTACCTCATGTCAATTAAGATTGGGGTGACAAAGTTAAGACTATGAAATATGACTCATCCAACTTGTTCAAGTTTCTGCGGATTAATTACCATCCATTTTAATATATATGGAGCTTGCTCAGTCTAACGGTCTTTACCTCAAACTAATCTAAAGTTTGCGTTGTTTAATGCTTATCATGTCTATATTGCATTAAGTATATAGAAGATGAATGTGTCACCTCTCAATTTATGCGTGTCATTTTCACGCATAGGCCATGCTAATCTTTTCGTGTATCATTCTATTAGATACGTATGATTACAATTTCGTTCATAATATCAAAAAGAAAATGATAAAAATGAAAATTAAATAGGAAAAAAAGAACAAAATGAGACAGCAAAAAGAGCAGAGAGGAACATGATATAGTAGCTGGCTAAGAACATAATAATATTGTCCAGAACAAAGTATTATGGAGAGAGGGCCATGACTGTCTTCAACTCTCAGAAAAATGCTACATCCAGTTCAAAACTAGCAATTTCCTTAATCATCGAACACAGTGGTGGATCCAGTATCTTCACTCAGAGGGTCGAAAATAAAAATATAAAAAATAGTGCAATCCCTAAGAATCAAATCTTGGACGTTCGGGTGCATTTTGAATGTCCTGGACCGCTGAGCTAACCTTTTGCATATTGTTCACGAGATTCAAAATTTATATATGTACATAAACACATAAAATCTACCCTATATATATACAATGTCACTTTTTTGCCAGAGGGTTCGGGTGAACAGCCTCTCGCCCCTCTAGATCAAACAGTACTAATATTTTAGTATTTCTAAAGGGAAAAAATCAAAGTTTGAGACAAACAAGAACAAACAATAGTGGAAAAAAGGGATACAACAAATGGAGGTGTTCGAATTATATGGCTTTCTTGCTGGCTATCATGTCTTGTAAACTTAGATTGATGAGTTCCCTCAGTGTTGACAAGCAAATCAAACTAACATTATGTTTGGGTTTTTTCATGCATGTAGCTAGGTGATAGAAACACACATGCATGTTGCTAGTTTTTGCAATTGAGTATTATAATCATGACATGTTATGATCAATCAAATATAATTTTATCGGTGGGCTCAGTATGATTGATTGATGATTCAAGATCGACTAATCAAATCAAACGGAGGAAGTTAATTTATCGGCATACAATTTCTATCCTCCGCAACTATAAATACGGGGTTCTTATAACGTCCTATCCTCTCGAAGTGAATAAAAAGGATCGGATTTAAGTGATATATATATATATATATATATATATATATATATATATATATCGATAGTGTATAATTAATAGTTTAACATATTATAATAAGTTAATTAATTGATAGTATTTATCTAGTGATTGCCTAATGCTTATCAGAGATTTATCTATAATTATTTTAAGACCTTAATTAAGTTGTACACATCGTCAGTGTAAAGAATTTTTGTTATCCAATCAAGACATGTCAGGAGGGGACCTAGTTACCCTATAAGATATATAGGTTTACGTGAACCTATTAATTTTTATTTCGACCATGTATTTTTATAAGAAATTCACAAATTATTTATAAATTTTTGGATGTGAATCCATTTATAATTTTCTATTAACTTGATGTCGTAGTAAAAACTCATAATTTCAGATTCTGAATTCATCTCTAAGGTCGCTAGATCAAATATCAGTAGGTCAGCATCCACAATAGATGAGATTCATAAACTTGAAAATAAAGCAAGTTACTCATTATAATAGGTAAAAATACACTGACGAGTAACGATATATATAATTAAGACTCAAGAAATATTGTACATGCATGGGCCTACAGCCCTACACGTAGATATACATATACGAGCATGCGGTTGCACCCCATGTGTTAACTATAGTACGTACATAGTGGTTGATACTAATTTTTACGGTTACCAGAACGTATAAATATATGGTCCTTATGGAATACTTTATAATATAATTTAATAACGTCTATTTCTTTGTAGCAAATATTTGCACATCGAAAATGGATGGTATAATATATAGTTTGACCACATGAAAATAATTGAAAATTGTCGGTAAGTCAGAGAATATTTTCATTTTTTTTTTATGTGGTAATATAATTAAAATTTAAATTTAAAATCTATAGTAAAGATTATCTTCAAACTGTTTTAAGTCTTGGACAAGGAAAAAGAAAGTCTAACAAATTGTATACAGTTGCTATTTTAATTGAAACTATTTTGGTCAATGGTGATAATAAAATCTTGTATTTTCAATTTTTTCTTTCATTTTCAAAGAAGCTTAAGATATTGACACAAACGAAGTTGCTAGAATAAAATAGGTCTAGAGAATGTTTTATTAGTTTTTACTATTTACAAAATCTTTGAAATTCTTCTTTGACTAGAAGATTATATATAAAGCCAAATTGAGGTGCCTAAATTCTTAGATTTTAGTAATTTTGACGAGCTTAATTTTGAAAATTGTAGGTGATATAGGGCCCATTTCTCAAATTGATCAAATGATGTGTGATTAAAACTTTCTACATTTCGTTCTAAGAATTAAGATTGTAGAAAGAATAATTATATTAACTTTTTGGCTTCTTTGAATAAAGATGAGGTCGTAGAAAATATTCTAAAGTACTATAGGCAATTAGCATTTTGATTTCGACAGCTTGATCAAATAGATTATACTATTTATCGTTCTCTATCTTTTAAATTTATATTACTAAATATATAGGTGGTCCACATACTCAATGTTTCTTCAATTTTAACTAAAATCTCGAGTTCGAATTCTCGATATGAATATTATTTTTGTTAGAAAACATTTTATCGCAATATAAATTTTTTTGGCGTGTATTCAATTTTAATAGGACCGAACCCCAATACAAACATTGGACGAATGGGATACCAAAGGGAAAAGGTTAATACTGAAATATTCACTCTCTTATCAATTATGTGAAAAGAATGAATGTTTCCTTCCACTTGTTGAAGTTGGATTGGATGTTATGTCCCTTGCCTTTTTTTATTTTTAAATTTTAGTCAAAAACAGTAATCGTGGTGGCTAATTTTAAAGAATTTTATTTTTCAAAAAAAAAAAAGAAAAAGAAATAATCATAGAGAAAAAGGACAAAAGCATATCCCTAGAAAATCGAAGACAGTGCTTCTGCATTTGGGCAAAGAGCTTTTGGTTTCACCAAAATATTATTTTATTTTTTGTTGAAAATCACCAAAATATTAATTACTACTAACTAGGAAAAAAGGAAGACTTAAGTAATTTCTGGTTTCCCTTATCGAGACCACAATATCTTTATTCTTGATGTCAAGAAAATCCTGTTCTGATCTAATCCTGATAACATGAACAAAGTAAAAAATTTAAGATAAGATTAATGAGTACTAGCGTCCCATATCTTACGAGCATACGATTGGCTTAAATGTGTATTTACTCGACGTCACAAAAAAATAATGGTATAATACATAAACGTGCCCTCTAACTTGGCTTCCTCTGGCATCTCACGCGATTTGACGTGTAGGACACGTGCATTTCAACATTATGATAGTTTAAGTACTTACTTGTACGCACACCCAAAGTTGAAGGACATAGATATCAGTTGATGCCAAGTTAAATGACACATTTATGTATTATGTCTTTTTTTTTTGTGACGTCTATCATAATAAATTCACATTTAAGCCAATCGTATGCTCGTAACACATGGGACGCTAGTACTCGTTTCACGATATCACCATCTCAAAAATTAAGCATGGTATACAAAAACGACACGTCAAATACCAGACATCTGATTAACAATGAAAAAATTAAGCGTGCGGGTTCATGGAGTACCATGGGAGACATGCACGCAGGTCGTAGGTGCGTGATATAGAGACGTATTTGTTACGTTCTCTCTACAACCCACGTTCTCCATCCTTTTCAAGCCACATCACTCACTATTTACCTTTTTTTACTGCGGTAATTCAAGGTAAAAGATTAATTTCGTATCTCATAGGGCCGTGGTAAAAAAAATAAAAACAATTGGTGGAGTAAATCGAAGTGTTTGGGAAAAATTAAATGCAAAAAAAGAAGTGCATGTGCCCCCTTATAATAAGACAGCGTAAAATCAACGTCTTTTAGATTGAGGAGAATGTTGTCATGTGCTACGTGACATTTCTTTCTTGGAATTTAAACTCTCTCTCTATCTACTACTATTCACAAATTTGATGAAGGATTTACTTACTTATCACAAAAAAAATTAACTTGAGTTTCTTTTTTTTCTTTGGGATTAGGGGGTGGACCAGCTAGCGAGGGATAAAAATTTACTCGCATTCGATATTTATGTACACATTAATTCAACGCTTAGTATGATCAAGTGGAAGGTATCGTTTAGTTTGACATAGCGTAAATGTCGAATACAAAATAAATATTTAGATATGACGAAGTTGGATGATGTTAGTAGGTATTAAGAAGTCGAGCGTTGTTTTAATATTAGCCTATTCTTGTAATCTTTGTATTTTGGTATATGTTATCATTTGTTGTTTACTATGTTTAGGTGGCCGCACCTTGTTGTATATGTTAGGGTTCCGCCCTGCTTTCCTATTAGTTGTCATGTTTTTCTTACTGTCGTTTTCTTTTTCCTTACCATTACTACTTTGATTTGCTTTACTTGAGTCGCGGGTCTTTCGGAAACCTCTCCAGACCCGACTTTGTGAGATTTCACTGGGTATACATGTTGTTGTTGAAGTTGGATGATGTTAATGTTATGCCTCACTCAAGCTTTTCATGTTTTTGCATTTCTCTCTTTATTTCTTTCTTTATTTCTCTGTCAACTTTCTATAAAGATAGAGGCTCTACAATGTAATTAGCATGCTAGTTTACACCTAGCTAATGACATAATTAAAGACACCATAGCTTAATTAAGAGCTCATGAACTATTTTTGGTTGAATATGCTAGGTATGACTTTTTCAACATTTCAACATAATGAAAATGAAAAAAGTAGGACAACTTTTGAGGTGATATGTTCATTGTATTACAACCCATGCTTGGGTTAGGAGTAGGGTAGGATTATGGGCACATCAGTATCATCATCCTGTTCATCATCTATCATATTTCATCCGGTGCTCGATATTTTCTATGATTCTGATTCATCTTGGATCTCATAAGGTCCACTAACAGAGAAAACACTCTCTACTATAGTATTTCTTTTCATTTTTAGGGCATAAACTCGAGATTTTAGTCCGAGGCGGAGCCAAGATTATAACTCTATGGAACGATCGATTTCAAATGCTAAAAACCGAGTTCGATTGAGTGTGCATCTAAACTTCTATTTACGCCTCCATCTCTAATTAAAGATAGAAGAATCATATCCATCCCAACATAACTCTCGTGTTTAGAATCATTATCTTGACAATAGAGTGATCAAAAGCCAAAAGTAAGCAACACTTTTGACTCATATGCAGCTTTCTGCTTTATTTTTTTTCACTATTGTATATGAGTTATCTCACGTTGTTCTCAATGAAAGCCCCCACATCTAAAGTGCTTTGTTGCCAAATTAAAATAAAGTTGCAAATTGCAAAGATCCATTGTAGCCTTAGCAGGAAATAAAATACAATTTACTTTCAAAGATCCATCCACTGTTTCCTCTTCCTTTTTCCTTTTTTATGTATAACTAGCATCTATTGCTGCCTTTTTCTTTTTGGGGTGAAAATTCAACTTTGAATGTGAAATGTCTCCCTTTTTTATGAGTACATCATTTTCAATTTACAATGTGAAGAAGACATAAAATGTTTTTTCACATAATACGACCGTAAATAATGCACGAAACATCGCGCGTTCATACATACATAATCCGAACTCGTTAGCATCATCCGTGACTGATTTCACGACTCGAACTCGTAACGTATAGATTGCACGAAGACATGAAATCTGTTTTGACATAATACGACTGTAAATAATGCACGAAATACCATGCGTTCATACATGTATAATCCGAACTCGTAAGCATCACTGACTGATTTCACGACTCGAACTCGTAACTTATAGATTACACGAAGAAATGAAAATCTGTTGGACCATAGTCTTTAAAAATCTAATGTAATTACAATGGAAGTAAACAACTAGCAAACCAAACTATTACAACAACCTGAGTAAATAAATACACACAAGTGGTTAATTAAACCAAAAAAAAAAGTACTACTACAATCTAACGTTCAAAAGTCAAAATCAATTTGAATTTCTACTAATTGACAATATTTTTTTTCAAATTGATACTTCACACGCGTAATGATTATGGGAAGAAAATAAGACTATAAATTATAATCATCCCCTTTGCTTCCATGTTTTGCTCTTCTTTGTCTCCTCTCTTTTCTAATTTTTGCAACATTTTGGAGGCCTCAAAAACTAATTTTAAGTCAAATTTCTTGTCCTATGCTCCAAATATCTGGGAATTTACATGGGTAATTTTAATTAATTCTCATCCCATGAATTAATTAATCCTTTTGATTCCCACTATTTTCTTCTTCCTCTTCACTTGACATATATTCTTATAATCCAAGGATGATGTAGTACACTAATGTGATTGGCAACGCTATCAACATCCCGAAAATAACCCTGAAAGGTAGAAAAAAACGAGCAAATTATTGCACGTCTTAACTTATATATACATATTGTAGTGTAATTTAACTGGATATAACAGGTCGTGAAATTTGACTTACGCAGTGCTAAGAATAGCTGGATGAACGTTGTACTCCTTAGCAAACACAAATGGGACAATCCCTTGTGGCAATGCAGCCTAAAATATAAAATTACAATAACATGTTTTTAAGAAATTCAATATATAAAAGAATCTACTAATTTTTGAACCAGCAATTTTAATGCAACATTAAATAAGGGAGATAAGAAATTTGCCATTTCATGGCCACCAAAAATAATATTTTTTAAAAAATGGCTATATGGATAAAAAATTTACCTGTACAATGGCTACATGGAGAAGAGTACCACGAAGGCCAACGGCAATTGAAGCAGCAGCCATAACTGCTGGGCCAGTTAGAAACCTCACTGCCATTGCAAATGTAGCCACTGTGTTCCCACATGCTATGATCTTTGGTTGAAGAGCCATAAACAAACCTACACATCAATTCATCGTAATAAAGATCGATTCTGTCAGTTTAACTGAACTCGTTATATATTTCAAACTATAATTATGTATATAAATGATGAAAAAAAGTGTAAGTCGTGTGCCTTTTGAATCCACAAACTGATCAAGATTCTAGATTCGTATATATATTTAAGTAACTATTGATTAAATTTCAACTACTAGTAACCAAACCAATGATCTTAGTCAAATAAAGACATTAGCATCGACCCCACGAAGACTATGATTTTAAAAGGAGTAATATAACGACCCTATACTACTATACTATACTACCATTGGATGGTCAAAATTGTAAAACTTAACGTACTAGAAATGGTTAGCATATGATAGAGAAAGCAGGGTACAACATATAGTTGAAAAATATGAATGCTTTAAATGTTAGCGTCAAGAATTAATACTACAAAACTATAGTTTTTTTTACGGGTTCAGCAAAATACAGTAATTTTGAATAATTTATTGAGAAGACGATATTATCTACTTACCTAAGCTAAACATAGCCATTCCAAGGCCAGCGTCTGAGAGAATGGAGATTGACTGCTCTAAAATTTTGGGCATATGCACATTCCACCTGCAAAAACAAACAAACAAAACAACCTAATTAATTGATGGACAAATGTTTGAAAAAGTTAAGACAGTAATTATTTTTTTAATCCGTGATTTGCTTACCTGAATGAGATTAGAGACCAAATCAGACCAATGAGGCTGGAATACGTGTTGGGGTTACGGATAAGCTTACGCCAAACCATGATTAAGATCAAACGGGTCATAACACTGGCCGGAGGCATCTGTTTTCCCATACCAGCGTCTTGTCCTTGGGCCATTTTGGGGTGTAGCTCCGATGTGGAGCTAGACCCCAGTTTAGTCAGTCCAGTGGGTCCCTCTTTTTCGCCTTTTTCTTCGTCTCCATCTTTTCCACCTCCAAAGGTGAAATCCTCCCCCCCACCAAATTCCCCTGTTTGCGGAATTGCTTCATATTAAAATAGTATTAAGGCACCTCGTCTAGCGGATTCACTTTTAAATATTTTAATTACTAGTAAAGAAAATTGTACCTTTAGTATCCCCATTTTGAGGATGATCCGAAACCAACATCCGAATTTCTTTGGCTCCGTCGGATCGACCCGATTGTTCGTTGGCACTGAAATCATTGCCACCGAACACGTGGAGGCCTCCGGCCTCCGACACCGGAGAATTACTCGAGCTCCATACAAACATGTGAAGTTCCTTAGCATCATGATTATTGGCTTTAGCATTTGGCTGCTGCTGTTGTTGTTGTTGTACCTCCTGCTTCTGTGCTTGTACATTTGGTTGCTGAGGTTTTGTGCTTTTAGGCACTGTAGAAGCAATTTCGGGGTTCGGAGCAGGATAAGATCCCGGCGCAGGCTGCTGCGTCGGGAAATACCCGAACCTCGGGGAGCTCTGAACCAGACCTCCTGGAGCACAGTTCTCTTCGAAATTAGACGGTCTCGGAGTCGGACCCCGAGACGATTGCACGGAGTACATATCAGCAGGACCAAAATTGGATAATCTTCCTCCAGGAAAACCCATCATAGAGTAAAAATCATTGTGGTTAAAATTAGACCCTCTTGGAGTTGGATTTCTTGATGAACTGAGACTATAAATCTCCGCTCCAGTAAGATTCGAAGGCCGATGATCCATCGCGAACGACCTCCGCGACGCATTTGATTTCCTCACAGTAACATGAAGTTTACCATCTTGTCCAATTTCAGCATCCGTTTCAAGAAAATCATGACCGTCAAGTGACACAACATCGGAATCCACTTTAAACGAAACAATCGATGCAGCAGTTTCTGGGAATTGCTCCATTATCAGCATTTTCGCCCCGCGATACTCGAACAAGAAAAGCAAAAGTGTGTACCAAATTATACACTGTAACACAACTACCTGTACCATGAGACTACCAGAGTACTCACCGTACATAGCAATTAACAACGGGATACCCATCACCAGTGTATTGGGCAGTGTAGAAAGCGAAAAAATTGTTATGCTCCACTCAAGGCTACCATTTTTAGTCAAATTAGCCCATAATGAAAGAACAACAAGCATGATAACTTTCTGCAACGAATCAGCAGCAATGAAACGGAAATTCATTTCATACGGATTGTTCATGGCAATAAAGTGAAAGGACAATAAAGGTACAGCAAAAATAGCCACGAATCGGTTAATCCCAGAGCATTGATCAGGTGAAAATATTTTCCACCAACGTACAGAACCATAAGCCAAGATCATAGCAACGTACAGACGAACAACTGCTGTTAACACAACATACAGATCGTGCCATGTGATCATTTTGGCCAAACCGTTACTTAACTGCACTCTATATGGCTACTGACTGATTCTGCAGTACTGGTGCAGGCAAATCTCTGCTATATCAGAGAGATTAAAAAGGACTAATGAGAGAGTTTTTTTTTTCTCTTTTTTGGGGGGAAGAGGAAGAAGAAAAGGGACTGAAATTACATGAAAGTGTAAAATGTGGAACATTTATATATAGGGAAGTGAAGTCAGTGGGGGTCATTGAACTTGAAACTTTGGGAATTTTATTTTAAGAGGAAAAAAATGAGTTTTTTTTTTGGGACCAGTTGAATATATTGATAAAGAAACAAGTGAAGAAAAAAGGGGTTCAATTTTTTTTTGATGTGGGGTGGGGATTGGTTATGAGGTGACCACATAGTATGGTTGGTTAAAGGGACAAGGGTTTGCATGTTTTTTGGTTTCCTTCTGTGTTTGATATTCGTATAAAATGACTCATTTGAGAAGAAACGCTACGTACGAGACTTAGTTCAAGATTTCTAAATAAGGACGGAAGGATCAAGAGTTTGCATGTAATATAGTAACGTGGCTAGTATTTGATGGTCTAGGTTGTGTGAGGACGTGGACAACTTTTCTTCTCTCTATTTGTTTTCTTTTTCTCATTTTTCTTGTTGTTGTTATAAGCAAATTTTAATTCGGATTTTCATTATAAATTAACTCCTAGTAAAAAGTAGAAAATCTAACCTTATACCATGGCGAAATGTTTTTTTTTGTTTTGGTTTCTTATTTGGTGTCTGATGTTTATATTGGAGCCCCGACTAATTTAAATCATACATTACATGGCTCATTTTGGAGGTGGCCCAACAGAATTTGAATTTTACATTAGAACATAATTATTATAGAAACCATTATTATATTCCTTTGTATAAGGATGTAACTAGCTATTCGTTTTTTTGTCAAAAGTTATCTATGTTTAAAGATTAAAAATTGCTGCCAAGTGAAAAAGAAAAAAAAAAAGCATTCTCAAGCTGCAATTTTTTATTAAACAAAGTAGCATGAAAATGACATTGGTTCTTGACTTCTTGTTCATGAACATGTTACTACTTTTTCTTTGATGTCCGGACTACGGTTGAACAAATTTTTTTTCATTTTTAAGACCTCAAGTTCGAAATTAACTCTAAATACAGAGGGATCCCGAGAATCATCCTATCACAACCCGTGATGTAATATGTTACTCTACTTATTCACTCATTAGAATCTGTATCTACACATTGATACTCAAAATTTAATTTCTTTCACCTTCATAATGTAACTTTTTCATATTTTCATTAGTCAAAATCTAGACTTGAAATGGGTATTTTAATTAATTTCTTTTTTATATGATTAATTGTAATATTTCACGTGCTATAGTTTAGGTGAATCTTGGTCTGCTTCCGTGACCTATCTTAGGTCCAATAATATCTTATAATTAATTTCCCTAGATATAATATCTTATATAGTATTTCAACTTAAAGACAGATTTTGGAATTTGGTTTTGACCAAACATTTAAAAAAGAGATTTCATTTGAATCCCAAAAATTTTCTTGAAGATAAAGAGCTAACATCTATATATAATCTTGGCCATATTATATATTCCGATCTCTTTAGAAATCAAAGAAGAGCATAACTTGCCTAAAATGCAACTGTGTGTGAACAGTTTCTTGATATAATAATATTCCCTTATTCTTGGTTTATGTTGTTTTCTCATAAAATTGACATAATTGTACACATTAATATTATGCTCCAAAAGCATATGTTACACATTCAATGGTTGAGTAGAAAAAAAAAAGGATTGAAGATAGTATATGCTGAATAAACAGGAAAATTAGAAGTGGCAAATGAGCCAGACATGTTAAACTTATTACGTATAATATATTCAATAACAGGATCGGTAAACATAAAGATAAATAGAGGGAGTTACACAATTCAGTGAAAAATACCTTGGGACAAATAGTTTCGGAACCATAATATAAGTTTCATGATTTCAAATCCATATATATATATATATACTGAGTTGGAGAACTCTTTGGTATATTTGAAAATATTTGTTGAGTCTGACTAATTTCAAAATGGAGTATTCTAATTCTTTCTTGTAATATGTTAACATGTTCTAATGCTTTGTCTTTTTCCCTTGTCAATTCTTCATTTCTACTATTTAGTCTTTTAAAACCATGTGTCATAGTTTCACAGTGATCAAAAAAAACCACTTTGTCTGTGTCTCTATTGATTTTATATTGTGGAGTAGTAGTAGTTTGTTTAAGAGAAGGGGAAATAAAAAAATTGGGTCCTAAATGTCCCCTAGCATAATCTAATGCTTCATTTAAATTATTAAATCCTTTAAATAACGGGGTCTGAAAATCTTTTATACTATCTGTTACGTCAATCCAAGTCTGGAAAACCCCTGGCTTTTTTCCTTGTATTACTGCATAAAATTTAAATTTGTTGTCTTGATTTTTGCTTGTGAAATATGCACATAAAGCATTTAAAACAGAAATAAAATATCCATGGTCTTTGGGACTCTTTCCGTATGCTATCCATAGATTGTCTATCAGACACCTCTGGGGTTTGTCTATGATTGTTCCTCCCTGCAATCTAAAATTCAAGTTACATTCTGGATAACATATTAAATTCTGTTTTCCAAAATAAAGTCTTTCTAATTTTTGTGTCTCCATTCGAGTCTGAGGCCTGAACTGAGTATTTCTTAGCAAAGTCTGTAGATATTTGTCTGCGGAAGGGGAAGCTTCCTCCTTTCCTTTGTCTTTTCCTACATACATACTAAACAAATAGAAAGTTAGTTAATCATAAGTCTACTTAACTGATCTGCTAAGTCATTCTCTTTTCCTTTAATGTGTTCTAATACTATAGTGTATACTGAAGTGGCATCTAAAAAATTTAACCATCTTCTCTTGCTACTTGTTTTTCCGTTTATTTTTTGATAAAATTTTACTATTGCTTCACAGTCTGTTCTTACTAAAACTTCTGGTTTATTTAAAATGTATATTCTAAAAACATTTAATCCATATATAACAGCTAGGATTTCTGCATCTATACTAGTCATATTACCTTTTTCTTTGTACTTACCACTTTGGTATGCACAAATTCTTTCTTCCTTCTTATCGCTGTATTTGTTTTTCCGAGTTTTAAGGACAGCTCCCCATCCTTCAAAACTTCCGTCTGTTTCTACTATCAAATAGTCTGTTTCTAAAGGCATAACTAAATCTGGAATATCTTTAACCATTTGTTTTAAAGTCTGAACTAGTTTTATATCTTCTGTATTAAAAGTCTTTTGACCTGTTGATCCCGTTTTGGAATATAGTGGTCCTGCTACTTTTCCTAAGTCTTTTATGAAATTTCTTGCATAGTTTAATATTCCTAGAAATTTTTGTAATTCTTTAGTCTTGTCTAATTTGTCTGGCATATCCAGTATTTTCTTTGAAATATGTGGTTGTAGTTTTATCTTTCCTTCTCCTATTATTATTCCTAAAAAATTAATGTGTGTCTTACATAAATCCATTTTCTTTTTACTTATTATAATTCCATTATCTACTAATAGTCTAAACACAATTTGTAAATGTCCTAAATGTTCTTTCATAGTATTACTAAAAATTAAAATATCATCTACGTATACTATTACAAAATTCTTAAATTCTCTGAAAATATTATCCATTTTTCTTTTTTTTATAGGAGGTGCAGTTTTTAATCCAAATGGCATTACTAACCATTCGAAATGTCCTTCAGGACAAGTGAATGCAGTCCAGTCTATACTGTCTTCATGCATTTTTACCTGCCAGTATCCTGATTTACAATCTAGTTTACTAAAACAAGTTCTTCCTTGTATTCTATTAATTAATTTTGTTTTGTCTGGTAATTTATATCCATCCATTCTAGTATTGTCATTTAATCTTTTATAATTAATTACCATTCTTGCTTTTCCTCTTATTATTTCTGCATGATTTCTTACCATGAAGGCTGCTGATCTATGTTTCGATCTAGATCTTCTTATTACTCCTAAATCTAATAATTCTTTAATTTGTATTTCAAAGTCTAGTATATCTTGGTTTGTGGCTTCTATTGAGGCTGTTTTTACTATGTACTCTGGATTAATTATGTCTAATTTGCAGGTTATCTTATTGGATTCCCAATGTTTCAAGGGTTTTTCTCCAATTATTTCTAGTTCATCCAAGATTTGTATTATTTTGTCTAAGTCTTTTTGATCCTTAATTACTCCTATTTGTTTTATTCCTTTACTGAAATTGTATAACTCTGTATTTATTTCTATTAAAGAATAATCTTTTTCTATTTCTTCCATATTTATTATTTCATGTATTTCTTCTTGTATATTTATTGTCTCACAATGATCGCATTGACAGTCTTTTCCTTTTTCACATTTTTTGGTATCTCTTCTTTTTCAATGTTTCTGATCCTGGTGGGTCTAGGTATAGTAGTTACAGATGTTTGAGATATATTTTTGGCTAAAATTATTCCGTCTCTAGTTAGGAGACAACTTCCGTTATTACTTAATAAAAAGTCTAGCCCTAGTACAAAATCTACTCTAATGTTTAAATGTCTTGTCCATATTTTATCTATCTTGTATGATGGTTTGTAAAAATTATCACAAGCGTTTTTAAAACTTATAGTTGCTTTTCCCACGTAATGTGAGTATGTATTGTATGATCCATCCATTTGCATAGATATTTGGGGTTCTGGTAAATTTTTTTATTAGTTCTCTTGGTATTATATTTTCATTTATAATACTTTTGGTACATCCTGAGTCTATTAGAGCTAATGTCTCTATTTCGTAGTTTTGTATTTTTATTCTTGCTAGTACTTTTATGGTACTCATCTTTTTATCTTCATTACATATTAAACCTTCAAGATTCTTGTTGTTTTGAGTTGTATTCATCCATTCTTCTTCTTCTATTATCTTTTCTTTACCTTTTTCTAACTTTTTAAGTCTAAGTTCTATCTTCTCAATTCTGTCTTCTAGATTTAATATTTTTATTTCTGTTATGGGTATCATAGATCTAATAGGTTCTTTGATGTCTAGTTGTTCATTTTCAGTTTTTATTTCTAAAATCTTTCCTATGCAATTAATACATCCTACTATGTAGCATTTTTTACATTTTAATCTTTTATCTGGGTAGATTTTCTTTTTTTTTCTGCTTCCTCTGTTCAAGCCCGTTTATATTATTGTTTTCTGTTTTTTTTTTTTTTTCTTTTTTTTTTATTTTCGATTTGTTGTTTTTCCTTTATACTTGGATACCAATGACATATGTAACATTGGTTACTATCCAATCCCTTACCTTTTTCAAATTTATGATTACATTCTATGGCTAAGTTGACTAGATTATAGGTGTCTAATTTTTTTAACTCTCCTAGGTCTAATTTTTCTAATCCTATTTCATTTATTAGCTCTTCTTCTTCTGAGTCAGAAGAATTATGTCTTTGTTCTTCATTTGTGTCTATACTAACTACTGTGTATATACTTTCACTATCTGACATGTATTCATCTACATTTATTAGTGTTTCGTTAAAGTCTTCTATTAACTGAGCATTTTTTGTTCTACTATTATTTCTTGTAGGACATGTATTTGCTAAGTGATCTATGCTTCCACATGTAAAGCATTCTAGTCTATTTTTTTAATTTCTTTTTCCATCAAATTTTCTTATATGTCTGTTTTTGTCTAGATATGGTTTTCTTGCTACTGTTTTTCTTAAATAGTATTTCTTTGGGAAATAAGAATAAGAACCTTTCTTATTCTTTTTGTGTCTTTTCTGTTGTGGATTTTTGTCATAATTCTGTGTAGTGTATATACTTTTACAAAAACTTGTCTCATTTTGTTTTAATTGCTTCTGTATTTGTATATTAGTGCATTTCTCTGTTAGTATATTCATTACATGTTGAGTCCTTTGACCTATGGTCCATTTTGTGGTTGGATTCTGTATTATTCCATCTTGTCTATTCCATCTTTCTTCTATTTCCCTGCCTAAAGCTCCTGGAAGTTTATTAAATAGTTTTTTTCCTAAATTTTGATCGAACGTATTTCCACTAATTGTACAGTAATAATAGTATTCTGTCAGGAATTCTTTTATTTGGAACCAACTACTTATACTTAATTGTTCTAGTTTTATTAAAGCGTTTCTTTGTAATGTTATTAATCCGCTATTCGGATCTTCTCCTGTTAGTAAAACATGTATTTTATTTGCAAAATTGTATGGGTTTGCTCCCAAGTCTACTAATCCTTGGAATTCTTCTGGGAATTCTAATTTATAAGCTTCCCAAACTCCTTTTGTGGATTCTCCTAAAAAGGTTTCTAAATATCTATACATGGCTTCTGCATCTGCCTCTTGATTAGATTGTATGTAGTCTGCTACTATTATTCCTTTCCTTATGTCTAGTACTGAATTCCATCTTTGTGGATCGTGTGCTGCTATATTTAATATTTTTCCTTTGTTACCTCCTTCTTGAAGTCTAATTGGTTCTTCTATTGGCATTCTTCTTCCTATTGGTCTTACCCTTTCTGTATTTTCAGTTGGGTTCATTCTAAATACTCTATGTCTTGGTAAATTTCCTGAAGGATAGTTATTTATTCTATCCATGTTTATTGTTCTTTGGAAAGGGCTCGCACTACTTGATGAACTTTCCATTAATTCTTTTAGACTAATTACTGTCTCGTTTTCACTTTCTTCGTCATATTGTCTTTGGAATTTGTTCTTTGACCAAATGGAATTTTTATATCCATTATTGTCTGTTCTTAATTCACAATTCTTAAAATGTTCTTTCATTTTTTTTATGTCTAAACCTCTAGTTTGACATGCTTTGCATCTGAAAGTCTGATCAGTATTCTTTTTGTAGAGTTCTTCTGCCTTTAAGATTACCTTATCTACTTCAAATTCTTCTTCTAGGATTAATTCTATATTCATAAATTCATTATCTTCTACTTCTTCTTCAACTTCTTTTTGGTCTGTGTATTTATAATCTGTAAATCTAACAGAGGTCTGTCCTTTGTTATTTTTATACATTATGAGATCATTAGGTTTTAAAGTTTCCTTTTTATTAGAATTTTCTAAGTTCCATTCTAATCCTGCATATTCTTCTGGATCTACTTTTAACGGCATCATTAATTTTATTCCCTTATTTCCCATTAAACTTACTACGTCTTCTACTTTTAGTTTAAACTTAGTACTACTGTTGGTAGCTATCTTTCCTATAAACCCTACACATATTAACAGATTATTTCCGTTACTCATATCTTCATATCCTTTAGTTTGAATTCCTATCTTTATGTGTTTACCAAATTCTGATGAGTTTATTAAATAGTCTGGA